>JAPZEA010000010.1:4543138-4556657 GCA_029783685.1 Heniochus monoceros
TCAAGAGCTTTCATAATGATCTGCCTCATCAGGACTTTGTGGTTGTGGTGTGATCAGATTTAATTGACAGTGCCCAAACAACCCACCAGCTGTCTTCAAATTTTGATTCAAATGTTGCGTCCAGAACTTTGTTACATCACCACTGCCCTCAACTTCAAAATCAAACAAAATGCAATACAACTTAAGCAGAACCTTTTTTGTAAGACCATACCGCTCACAGTGAGACACTGAGAAAAAAGGGTTTCGGACACTTTAATGTTCAGGGTCAAGAGAAGCAGTATCACACTGTTGTCTCACTTGGGTGTGTTTTATTTGGACAGCTCAGTGGATTAAAATGGCACTGAATGGCATGACAACTGGCATTACAAGAACGACAACTCCACCCTGCTTTGAGGTTTCGTAACCTTTGGTTCACTTTTTGAATTCTCGGTGAGCCCAGGTGCCACTCCCATCCCGTCACAATCGACCAGGATGGGGCGGAGGGCTGGCTTTTAAGCTGTCTTTGATTCCAGGACAAACACACCAGCAAGTATCATGAATGTCATACGTGTTTGCCATACAGGTAATTCTGCAGCATAGGCTTTTTCTCTGCACCAGCTGAGCAGACCAGGGGCTGTTCAGCAGCACAATGAGAAACACTGGAACAAAAATGGAAAAATGCAAAAGAACAAACAGAGAGTCGATCCCTTCACTGATAACCAAAGTGCACCAAAGCTTAGAAAAATCCCCTCGTATCGCAATTTATCAGCGTCAGTACGTACCAAAAAACTCCTCCATTATCCCACCCAGCACAACAGTAGCAACAGCGTCATTAAAAAAGCTTGGTTTTGCATGTTTTATCCCCTATAAATCATACCTTACATTTGCTAACCCTGCTGATGTGTTTTTTGCATGCAGCTCTCTCACTGTTCCAGCCCTTGGTTTCCATTGACTTCCATTCTGCATGTAAATCAGTCAACAGACTCATGAAACTTGCCTTGTTTATGACATGAACTGACGTCCACTGCGATGGATTACAAAACTCCAGCCAGTTTCAAGAATCTGCTCATTTATTTTCATGTGGTACAGACATGAGAGGAAACCATGGCTGCCAGGAGTGGTACGACTAACACAGCAAATAATATTAAACTTTACAGTATGCTGCAGTTTGAAAATGGCTGGCAAAAATACTAAAAGAATAGTCGCATTTTGTGAAGTACGCTTATTCACTTTTCTGGCAAAGAGTAAGCTGAGAAGATTGATACCACACTCATATCTCTTAAAAATGAAGCTAGCCAGTTAGCTTAGCTTAGCACAAAGACTGGAAACAGGAAAACCACTAGCCTGGCCGTGCCCAGAGGCTCTGCCCACACATTGCATATCATTTGTTTAATTCGTACCAAAACCGAGTGTAAAAATACCAAGTTGTTTGTGTTTTGTTATGGTCCTTAAACTGTTCTACTCAGGAAAGAGCTTCATGACAGTTACATAATTTGATCCGCTCCCTGTACTGGGTTCACTTAATAGTGGGAAACAGTACTTTCCAAACCTCTTCTGCATCCTGAAAAGAGCAGGCTGCACCATCAGCTTACCGGCTGGACAACAAAGCAACCAGTGTTACAAAATTAACATGAGTAAGTGATGATCAAAGATAATTTGACACATGACTAATTTAGCAGCCACACTAGAGTTGTGGTAGCTCAAAGACTGGACAAATAAACCTAAAATCAACACCTCTTAATATCTCAACTCCAAGTATCTGTCAGGGTAAACTCAACACAGGTGAACACTGGCAAGTTTGCTGCTCTCATGACTTTGAAACTGATTACAGAGTTTATGATGGCTGATTTTCACACTCTCGGAGGTAAATCAAGCCAGACGACTGTGAGTATTTTGTGAATGATCAGTACAGTTCCTGTGTAGGTGATGACAGAAAAGAATGGTAAAAAATCCTAAAAAACATAAACTGCTCAGATGAGTTGATAGCTAGTCAGCAGAAAGTCTATAGATGAAAACTTCTTGTCAGATGAATTCAGATGCCATAAATGAGACAAAATGTAATCCAGATAAGTGAAGCCTGTCATGAGGACAAGGTGTGGATGGTGGCTCGGGCTGGCAGAGGAGCGGGCCAACTTTCCCTCCTACCCATCCTCTCTTTTTCCATCCATCTGTCCATTTGGAACAATGTAAAGTGTGGAACACTGGGGGGTTCTGTGCAGCGGGGTGTTTTCTCTTTCTTGCCTTTTGGGAACTTGTGTTTTCTGTGGTGTGTTTGTGGGGTTGGTGTGCAGGACTGGAACTGGCTGGTTAGTTGATTGATGCTTGAGATCTTTCTAGTGTGCTGGGAGGCATGTCTTTGTGGCTCCTCCAGTTTACAGATCTTTGGTCTGGAAATTTAGATGAGAAAATGTAAGTGAAATGGAAGCATTTGATTGAAATTTGTTTCCATTTATAGAGAACTCACCGGCGGCTCCTCCTGTCTTTGTGCCAACGACTCCATTGGCTCCTCCTGCTCCATCAGTCTGTCACACAGGATGACAGAAAGGGTTAGACGGACAATAAGGACCTAATATATTGACAGTATTTATATTCATACTGTCATTGTGAAACTACAGCCAGCAGCCTGTTAGCTTAGCTTCACATGAAGACTGGGAACAGGGGGACATGGCTAACCTGGCTCTGTCTAAGGAAACAAACTCCACCTTCTCTAAAGCTAACTAATCAATACGCTATAGCTTGCATATTTAATCCCCTTTAAAACCTATGTGCTGTAATATTTCTTGGCCAAGTGCAGTCACTTCCTTAATTCTCAGCTGGCAACCTGGTGATGACAAGCTTCCAGGAAATAGCCCAACCCGTAACCCTTGTAAAACCAAAATGTATCACAACAGTACAAGCTGTACAGGTATTTTGTCACCTTTTGACAGAGCCAGACTAGCTGTTTTCCTCTTTTTTCAGTCTTTTGTGCTAAGCTAAGCTAACCAAAACAGCTGGCCAAACAGCAAAAAATAAATAAATAAAATTTCAAATTCTTGGTTGTTGACTGGTTAATATGCTGATTCTCTGCATGCCACTGTCCGTACACAACAGCTGATGAACTGAGGTTGTCAAAATCTCCCTGTTGAACCTTTAAGCACTTCTTATCACTGTTTAAAGCCTCGTAACTGTCCAATTTTTCAACTGATGCAGAGCTGTGAAGCAGTTTAGCCTGCCAGCCATAAAAGCTAATGTCAATGTTAGCTCATGCTGCTGCACTGCAAAGCTTTCAGCCCGAGTCTTAGTACTGTAACTTTACAATTGAATTGTCAGTAACACAAACACATAACCAAGATAAGCAGCTTTTTACCACCTGAGTTGAACTTCAGCATTTAGGGTCATGCAGTTGTTTTGTTTCATGATGGCACATAGACAGAAAGGTTTTCTGTATTTTTCACCCCACTTTGTACGATTTAGTTTCCTTAGAGCATGCTGAGACCTTTAGCCTTGCTGCTGTTTGCAGATAAAGATAGCACATAATACATTTCACCCATGCAAATGGTGAAAGAAGCTTATCAAGAACGTTTCTGGACGTTTGGGAGCTTAAGCATGGTGTGTGTTAATGCCTGTCAAACTCTCAAAGCTAGCTTCTTGGTCACAATGCAGGAAAGTAACAGCAATTAGAGAGGAACAAAACAACTTCACGCAACTAACAATTGGATTTTTTTTTCATTGCAGATTGGCTGTGGCCACAGTTTCCTCCTTCCATGCCTGTGGCGGTACCTTGGATGTGAGGTTGTGGCATGTCAGAGAGAGTTGGCACTATGTTCAGCTGAGTGGGAGGACACTGCGCTTCCTGCCTGAAGGTGAAGTGCTACGATTTGTAGCTTCATGTTAGGATCCCCAGGCTACGGAAAGCTTTAGGAGCCCCTGAACTTAGAGAAGACCTATGAGAGAACATCCAACTTTCCAAGTCCATTTCGTCATTGAAGTAACTTGTAAAATCAAATGCATTTAATATGCAGACCTAGTTGTAATTAGGTCAGTGCATGTGCATGTTCAATTATTTTTTGCTATTACCCAGTCTTTGTTATGTTTGGCTGTTTTATATTCTTTATTCTTTGACTTTATGTATGTTATGGTACAATTTGAAATTGTTATTGCTGATTCTGTGTTGCACATGCAAAGCTTTTGTCATTTTTTTGTCAAGCTGATATTAACCATAGTCAGAAACTAATGGTCATGATGCACTTATAATATTCTGACAAAATGCTTTCTTTGAGCAAAACTTTACATTATTAGATATTTTCATGGCTTTGCAAGGTTTGAATGTAATGAGGCCAGTAGTAGCTACAGTATCACTGCTGATAATCAGCCACTTATTGCTCCTGATTGGCAACTAATGCACTGCAATAGATACCACACACTACATTTAGATATGGAAGGTGCTGTTGTATGAATGGAGTGAGGTCTTTAGTGACAGACTGATACAAAAAACTGGAAACAGAGAAAGAGGAAGATGAAAAACAGCCAGTTCATACCTTTGAGCTGCTCACATCATACGCGTTGCTGCTGTTTCTGTGGATGACAACAAGGAAAATTGGATTTAAATTAGATCTATTTAAATAAATACGATTGTAAAGTATTATGATGCCATATATGTGTGTACTCAGCGTCTTTGTGTTTGTAATGGCCATCATGCTGCCCTCAGCACTCCTGTCCTGCTTCACTGCACCATTCAACAGTCCACTGCAGTATACAGTAAATCCCTGTTTATACCTAAACTTAGTTGGATGTGATCAGACCAATTAGACCCGAGTGGCTCAGCTGAGCCCAGGCTGAATTTCTCATTCAGCTGCTGAAGTTATGGAAAGGTTCTGTTAGGCCAAACTGTCATTAGAAAACTGTGAGTAATTTCAGGCTCCGGTCGGGTTGACAACGTCTTGAATAGAATATGCTGGACTCACTGTTTTCAGCCTAAATCCTGTACATTTAACTGACAAAGCTTATAATATTGTGTTTGCGTCACCGTAATGGTCAGCACTCATAGACATGACATATCTATTAGTAATAATAATGTCTATTGATAAGACTTTAGATATGACTTGACACTTTATTCGACAAGGCTTGAGACTAGACTTGGACCTGCTTTGACAGGACTTCGCTTGAGGCTTCCTTTAACAAGACATGACTTTTCTTGGACTTACCTTAACAAGATTAGAGACTTGGCTTGAAACTTGCTTTCACAGGACTCAAGCCTTAACTTGGGACCCAATTTGACAAGACCTGAACTTGCTTTGTCAAGATTTGAGCCTGAACTTAAACGTGACATGACTTGGGACTTGCTTTCTTAAGACGTGAGACTTGATTTGAGACTTGTTTGGACAAGACATGACCAGGGCTTAAAACAGCTCTGGTGCGTTTCCAAAAAAAGAAAATATTACTTATGTATTTATAATAATGGATCTCCGTCAGCAGCTGGAATTATAAAATGCAAAGTTTTCAGCATTATCAACTTGTCAGATCACAAATCACACTACTGTCCCCTCAAAGTCTTCCTCGTAGTATTCCTTAACTCCACCGGAGTTGTCACCTCCTTCGAATATTCAAACAATTTTCTAAGTTATGTGTTAAGAGTCCCATCCATCACTGCTGCCCCATTCTGGTTTCATTCCTCTGAGTGACAAACCAGCTCGGGAATGTGCAGAAACAGACTGCAAAAGATAAGACCATTATTTCACCCCACAGCACTTCCCTGTCGCTGTCACTGGAATGTTTGGTGTGACAACCGCAGCAATGGGCGTGCACACACACACACACACATGCATGCATGCATGTGTATTAAAATACCCACATACGGATGCACACACACATCAGACAAAAATGTTATTAGGACCGCCACACAGTGGAAGGTTAATGTTCCAAGCCCAGCCTGTTTGGCTCAACTACCTCAGCCCTAAAGTGATATTTTACGATGAGAAATACTTCTCTGCTTCCTTCTCCTCAAGGAGGCAACACCCTTCATCCAAAAATCCACCTATCGAGTCGAACAAGTCTCTGCTCTGTGCTGCTGAAAAGTGATGAATAGCAATTAAAGCCTTGCAAGTCTGAGGACAGGACAATGAATCAGCCAACGTTTTGTAAGCAGCCACTCCAAACAGGAGGAGACTTGTTCCATAGTGACAGTGTTGGTCATGATTAGTCATATGTTGACACACTTCTTAAGGTACTTTAACTCCCTTTGAGTGACAGCATTCAGGAGTGCAAATGGTTTCCTACTGAGGGAAAACAGACACAACTTGAACCAAATATACTCAAATTCACGTCTCTTTTCATCACCACGTTTCCCTCACCTGTGACAGCTGGCGCAAAGGCCGACAAGAGTGATGCAGAGGACGAGGAAGACGATGAGGGAGATGATGCCCACCTCTGGGGATGAAAACCCACCCAACATGTTAACCATCCCAACAGGAGCCATCGTCCTAGTGCTCTGTAAAGAGTGGGAACACCACGGCAAAGTGTCAACAAAGCAGGCGCACATTGTTCATGACTAACCAAAGTGGGTCATGGGAAAAGGCTATGTGAAGTTTTTACGATGAGTTCCTCCATTTGATAACATCCTGGTGACGTCCAGTAATAAAACAGCAAGTCACATATTAAAGGCCAGCACTTTTCAAATGATCATATTCTCTAAAAAGAACCACAATGATACACAGTATAGCAAAAAAACCGAATAAAACACAGGGTTCATAACTTACATTATAAGCTGCTTGACTCTGCTGTGGCTCTGTCAGAAACTGCTGTCAGTCATTCAGCTGCCTTTGCTTTATGTGGCTCACAGCAGGCAGGCGTCTGAGGGAGGGACTCACTTCACTGCTGTCTTGTTATGAAGGAGGTGCTGACACAAGCCCATAGACAGCGCATTGTGTTTGTCATCATCGCTACATCTGCACCTGAGCGCGCTGCCGCCTGACATGCCTGGGACTCCCAGGAATGTTGGAATGTGTGTTTTGACCGAAACCGCTGGACCTTCAGAAGGGTGACAAGACATTTTTTCAAACTCATACCGAAAATCCTCCCGTGGGGGAAAACCTGAGAGCCGGACCAAACACTGATGTTAATTCATGTGTGTACTGTGGCTGCCTGCCTGGGAAAAGCTAATCAGGCAGACACACACTCACACACACATTTTTTTTAAGTGTATTACTGAGCTGTGAGTTATATAGTGCTTATCACATTCTCTCAAGCACTCTTTTTATGGAGCATTTCTGCTAATGCACAGGCTATAACAGAACTCCATGGTCGTCTATAGCCAGTTGCACATTCATATCTTTAATTCCACGTTGGCTAGTAGATGGATATATGCTACATACCCGGTAAATGACATTACTATTGCAATACACATTAGTTTCTATTTCTTGGTCTCTGTACCGAGAGCTGAAATCATACTCACAAGGGAGGTATTACAGAAAAAAAAGGACCATTGTTCTAATGCAAAGCAGGGTTTGGATGCAGACTGGGACTGGTGTAAATGGATTACTGCACTTCAGAGGTGCAGTTTGAGTTCTGCACATGGAAGTGAGGACATTTAAGCTGATCTCTTTGAAAATGTCGGCCGTCGAGTCAAGAAACTAAGGGATAACGTAAATGTAAGAAGTAAATCCTATAGTTGTGAGTGCTGGCGTGAATGGCTAGTGAGCAAATGAATGTGGCAACCCAAAACAAAAAGAAAGAGATGTACTTTGTGGGTAGGTGTAGGACGGTGGCATACCATAGCATGGCGTAAAATTGAGCTGACTGTTAATGTCAGTTGTGTGCATGTTTCCAGCCACACCTGCACAATAACGCTATGAGCTCTGAAGCCTTTTTTTTTGACTGCCTGGTCAGTGGAATGACTCCATTCAGTGCCAAGGTAGCAGATAATTATGTAATTCAGCATTCACACTGCATTAAAGTCATTAAATGCTTTCATATCATTTCTTCTGCTGTTTTTCAGTAATATTTTTAATTTTTTTTTACCTTTGGACACAGCCCTGCTAGCTATTTGCTCTTACTTTCTGTCTTTACATTAAGCTGCGCTAACCGTCTCCTGGTCCCAGCTTTTTATTTAACGGACAGATAGTGGTATCGATCTTCTCATCCAACTCTCTGCAACAATGGCGAATTTCCCCAAATGTAATTATTTCTCCAATGACATGATTGCTATGAAATGAAGTTTTGTAGATGGAGAGACATACTGGAAGGTAAGGTGGAGGAGGAATTGCATTGATTTACCCTGACACACACATCCACACTGGCATACCGCACCACCCCTGACTCTTTTAAGATTTCACACACACACCTTTTTGTTAGTGATGACAATGACACCAAGCAACACCCACGCCCATTACCTGTTTAACAGCCCCATTCTGTCATGATCATCTCCTGAAGCCCTGCAGAACAGGCAATCTATAGCTCTCAGCAATTTCCTTCCCTTTCTGGGATCTGTAGATTTGCTCAGAGGCACAAAGAAAAAATCAATAGCTACACTTTCACAGCAGGGGGAGACGAAGCCTGCAGGAATCATTGCCAATTTCAAATATTTGCAGCATAATCCTGAAAGCACAATTTGCTCATATAGGAATAAACCCAGCAAACAAATAATCACTATTTGTGTCCAAATTGGAAAAAATAACATATTTCCTGATGCTAGCTGAGTTTAACCCTGCAGAGGACAGTGGGCCTAGCACACTGCTGGCCCACATATTTTCATTCAGATTATGTCAAATAATTGATGATAACACATTCCATGTGGATACGTTTCATTATTCAATTTAATATTTCAAAATTCAAGATTCAAAATTCCTCTGTGAGAACCAGGGAATTTAATCATTTACATTTTGGGAAATACACTCATTTGCTCGAGAAAGTAACTGCGACTGGCCAAGAAACGGAGCAGCACATTTTCCAAAATGTTGAACTACTCCTTTAAAATGAGGCCTGAGCTCTGACTCACACAGGGCCATCCCGAAACTCATCCCGAGTATGAATTTATTTGAGGGAAAAGGTGTGGCGACCAGCGTAATATGACTGAAATACAATCTGTATCATCTAATAAAGAACAAGCAAAGCCACAGAGACACACTGACCACAGCCTGGCTTCCTCCGTATAGACAAACACAGCCAACAAGATATATCTGTGTTCAGCAGTAGTGTCTAAACACCCTTTAATTTATATTTATGTATAGCCTGTTCTAAATATTCAGTGTTTGCCAAGGACTTGCAACTTTTTTCCATTTCGCTCTGTTTGTGCTACTTCATGCTGTCCATTGACTTGTTACATGGTGCCTTGCTGGTATCTGGCTGGTGTTCAATCTACTCAATATCATTATGTTGAGATATAACAGTCTTTCATCTGCTCCCAATTCTATCAGTCAAAATCCTTCGATTTAGTAACAATACGATTTTCTTTCCATTTTTGAAATTCACTATAAAGAGTCATTGATTGGGCAGAGAAATAAAACAAAAACCATGCAGTTGTAGCTTTTTGCCCCTGCAGGGCAGTGTTGGCCTGTGTCGTCATTTCCACCCTCTGGATCTGCTGAGGGATTTTATCCATGAGGAGCAGCGCTCTGCCAGCTTCTCTCTGTGCAGTCTATTCCCCTGCCTCAGTGTTAAAACTAGCCTCTTTGTTTGCCCAAATACCACTATCTGGCTAGACCACTTTGGTGAACACCATAATCCAGATTTGCTCTTTCACTCAGTCTTTCAGTGTAAACACTGCAGCTCACCTGAGGGAGCAGACAGCCTTTGAGGCAAATGTAAAGCTTGAGAAGCAGGTTTGGAGCAGCAGTATGTCCACAACTGGACGGCAAACAAACTTTTAATATGCAGCAGCTTTATTTCTGTGCTTGAAAATGCATCTTCTCTACAGAAATATGTGTTTATTATTCTAACATTCAAACACAGTTTAGTCCTGGTTTGTTTCTGACCAATATTCTTCATCAGCATTCTCCTCAGAACAAACTCCGTCATCAGCAGCAATTACATGGGAGGATGATTCACTGTGGAAAACTTCACTGAGCCACAGTTAGCAAAATGTGGAGTCCACCGAGCCAGCGTTTGCTTTGTTGAATCAGCAGTTAAACCCGTGGGACTTTTCAGATGACCTGTTCGTTGTACCAGAAAAGAAGCTCTTTCACATCATTTTATTGTTCAGGTACTTGAAGTCATCACACTTTTAACAGACAAACTGATTCATGCTCAACAAAAACTTACAAAGATGGCTTTATTTATTATTAGATTTATTTATATTATTTGGTACATTTAAACCCAACGCCTTTCTGTCTCTCTCTCTCTCACACACACACACACACACACACACACACACACACACACACTTACTCTTGTCACTTGTCTCTCTCTTGTTTACCCTGCTCACCCTGTCTACCCAGTTGCTTTTTCACATGCCACATGGTAATGAATGCTGTCAGGATGCAACACACAAACAGGGTAGGGAAGGACACACAAGCCCACCACAGCTGCCTCTCTCCAAATACCTCCACCACCGTATCCCTCCGCCTGGCGTAGTCCTGGAACAGAGCCTCCAGCTGGAACACGGTGCACAGGGACAGAAACAGGTGGAAGATCTGGTGACCATGACCCACAAAGTCACAGCGGCCCGGGAAGAAGCGCTCAGGGATGGGACAGGAGAAGAAGAGGGCGGACAGCAGGAATGAGGCCATCTGGAGGGCGTGGAAGGGCAGCGAGGGCTCCTGTGTCCAGGAGACGGTGAGCAGACGGTGGGCTACCGGGCTGATGTCCAGCAGGTATGCTAGAGTTGTAGGGATCAGCTGACAGATTTTACGCTGCACTGGATACGGCCGCCGGTACCTGGACTTAGCGAAACAGCAGCCTGCACAGGAGAGCCACCCAAAGAAGGCAGCTCCGGGCAGAAACAGCAGCCCGATGCAGCTTTCTCTCCACGCTGGCTCTGACGCGTAGAAATAATGTCCAAGTGAGCAACCATACTGATACACTGCTACACCCACGTAGTCCATGAAGAAGAGGAAGTAGTGTACATGTTCAGAGTGAGACTGGAAGAGGTGAGCTGCCACGCTGAAGAACAGATAGGTGAGGGAGGAGAAGGTAAATGAAACAAGCTATAAATGCTGGGATTTTTTCCAAGCTCGGGGGAATGGCTGAGGTGGTGGCTGATGCAATGTACTGTATAAACAGTCCTGGTTAATAGCATCATTAACGCTGCTGTCACTCAAGTGCAGGTTTGGTGACATTATTGGATGGATTTTTGCTATTTCTCTTTTGCAGCTATACTGGATAACACTTATAGTCCTGTGACTTTTGGTATTTCAGACATACATAGATGTCACAATTGAACATTTATGCCTCATGTTGCATTTTAAAACTACAGTGTGCAACTTTTGTTCACAGAACATAAAAGAGTGTGATAATTTGCTAATCCTATACCATCCTATACATATACCCAGTTGAAAACAGTGCAAAGTCGATACATTTAATGTCATTTCATGGCCGTATTTAGCCGATCAGGAAACTCGGTGGCAAACTGTTGTGGTTTACTACCAAACACGCTGGCCGGCAACATGATACCTGGCTTGCAAACCAAACCAGCTTGGTTCCTCACCAGAAAACAAATCCAAGGAGCCTCATTGTACCGTCCACTCACGTCCCAACCATACCACAACTACTGTTTTATATAAAATATAGTCTTGTTCAGCAGGGTTACTTAGAATTGAATGGTGAGACAGAGCTAAAAATGGCAGCTTTCTACATTTGAAGTATCTGTTGCGTCTCTCTGAACCTCCAAGGTCAACACAGTTAAGATAAGTGTGTTACTGTAAACTGAAGTTGAATCTACATGAACATTTGATGTGAAGGACGGATAGAAACAGTGTCAAAACAGGAATACAGTCGGACTGCCTCATGCCACTTGTTTGTAGCATGAAAGTTCTGTTGAGGCTTGTGTTGAATCAACTCTATTTGTGAGGCTGTAGTATGTTGCATTGTTAATCAAATGTGTCATCACCTTTAAGCGTTTTCCTTTCCCCATGTTGCAGTCATTTGCAGTGTTAGCAAATGATGCTTGAGTGGTGCAGCAAGCGACTCGTCTGGCATGTTTATACTGCTGTAAAATGCCATATTTTACCTTAAGAACTAATTTTCACAGAAATGGTTGATGTCAACTTTCTAGGAAATAAGACACACACTGCTTACCGGTGACTCACTTGTGTAGCTACTTGTGGAAATGTGATTTGCAGTAGTTGCTTTCAACTACCAATGTGTGACTGACATGTGAATTAAGCTCATGATGAACATGTCATGCTGAGGGGAAAAATAACTCACATCCTCAGCTGCTGTAAAATTCTGCCATGGTGCCACTGAAAAGAATCAGTGTGTCACCAATGTCAACAAGTTTCTAATTGCACTGGCAGCAGTTCAAACTACTAAAATAGAAAGAAATCAACAAAAGATTACATTTCAATGGAGTGAAAAGAGCCCATTCATATCAAGCCTTTTACCTTTGGGGAGAGGGTCAAAGAGGGTCATTCAGTATTTTCAGACCTTTGCACTGCACGGTGGTCTGGTGGATGTTTGAGCAGGCGAAGCAGAGCTCTCACTGATTTTGGAGGATGTGCACACAGTTTTATCAGTCGCTTCTTTTTTGAGCTGCTGTATTGCAGTATTACTGAGAAGCTGAGCACCGTCTCTGTAAAACTATATCACGACCTTCTTGGATTTGATGGCACAGGATCCTGTGTAACCTCTCGAAAATGTTAATTGTTCTTCAAGGCTCCGGAGCACAAAGGCGGCCCTGCAGGTGTAATAGGCTTACTAACTGACTGCAATAAATGTCTTACCTCGTTTTTTAAAGCGGCAGTTCACTGAAATTACGAAAAAAACGAAACATTAGTTTTTCATTTACCCCGAGTGGAACGTAGCCGTGCAGAGAGTTTCAGATTTATGTGTCTGAGCCTTAAATCAGTCTATGAAGCTTCTGTTCCACACCAGTACAACAGAGGTCAGTGGGGCTTCAGAACATGAGAAGAATTACATTAACAACAATTACATTGATTGACTGGAGCAACTTTATGTGGAAGAGAGTAGTCCCAATAAAACCTGTCAACAGCAATGAAGCAGCTGTGTCAGTTTCTTTTATTAAACATTAAGTCTGTAACATGAAAAGAAGGACAAATGCAGATTGCTAGTACTGAAACCCCATCGTTAAAAACCCAAAGGCTTTAGTTCATTCACTGAGTGAAGCTTGTGAGATGCGGTTGAAAGCTAGTAAGATGACCATTGAGCTTATATCAGTCTGTTATAAAGGGATTCAGTTTCTAATGATAATGGACAAAGAAAAGCAGCCAATTCCAGAGTTGGAGTATCTAGAACATGCAAATATTTGGCACTAATATTTATTGAAATTACTCAATAAGGTTTTTTTAAGGTGATCACCACTGTACCACCAACAACCACCAACTTCCACTTCCATCCACTGAACTGGGGTAGCAGCAGAAATCTCACAGCTGAATACTGAAACCTGGACAAA
>JAPZEA010000010.1:4558866-4573979 GCA_029783685.1 Heniochus monoceros
ATGTTCCAAACAGGTGTTTTTGGAGCATTCCACAACTTTCCCAGTCTGTTGTTGCTCCTGTCCCAACTTGTTTGAAATGTGTTGCTGCATCAAATTCAGAATAAGCAAATATTTACAAAAATCAATGAAGCCGATGAGGACAAACATTAAATATACTGTCTTTGTACTGTTTTCAATCGAGTATATGCCAAAGTTAGATCAGCAAATGATCACATTCTGTTACATTCATATTTTACACAGCATCCCAATTTTTTTTGGGTGGTCCCTGCTGTTCTCCCTGGAACACTACTACCTAATATTAATTTAATTTTGCTGCATTGTGACTACTGCAAACATTATATTTCATTTGAAATCCAATTAACATACCTGGCAAGTCGCATCGCGAAGTCAACCTAACGAAAAGTCACAGCTCCCGAATGGATTTTGAATTGTTTTGTTTTGTTTCAACTAATGAAAAGTTGGTCACTAAACTCTTCTCATCCACTAACGGTTTGGTCGACCATGAAGGGGCAGCACTACATCCAACCTGCTGTTTGTTAATGAAAGAATTTAACCAGGAAAATTGGCAACCATGTTAGTAATGAGGCCGAGACACATGCAGTATGAACGTCTTTTGTCTTCGCTGTTATCTCCAGATGGTTGTGTTGTGGTCCTTTGTGTTCATGACATTTCTGAAGGTCACTCTGGAAAAGGATTCAGCTTCGATGGTGTTGATTTCCTCTGCTGCATGTGGTAAACCACTGCTGCAGCTTTGCTCTTAGTACCCGAACAGTACGGTGCTGGGATGAAATCCTGCCCTATTTTTGCAGGAAAGAAAGAACTGCATGACGTTGCAACCTATTTTTTTTATCTCATCATCTAACGTCCCTAATAGGATAATGTGTGAATAAAACATGCTCTCTCCTCTTTTTCAACTCCTGCCTCTACCAACCAGAGAGGGGAGCAGCATCCAGGCCAGAGCGAAACCACACACACCATCACAAGCAGTGAAACGCAGAGTGTGCTGAACTGTGGGCTGAACTTTTGTTGACACACCTAAACATACAATAGATTTAACAACCTTATTTATTTAAGTGATTAAAGACACAAATGAGTTTTTAATCCACAGTAAAACAGGTCATTTTTGTTCCTCATTAGCCTCCAGCACAGTTTGAGCTGTTTCAGAAGAAAGAATGACAGTAATGCGTTCTTCGTTGTGGTTTAGTGGATCAGAAGCTTACTTTGAAAACAGGCAGGACTTCAGCTCCGTATGGGACATACAGGCTGCTTGAAGTGAGTCTGTGTCTCTGTTATAAAATGATAAGTAACAGTAACAGAGAAGGGTCATTAAGTCAGCTAACCGACTCAGTAATGTCTGCTTAAGTTTGCTACGTGAGTGAACATCAGCCGCCATAAGCTACCGGTCAGAACAGGTAAGGCTGCAGAAGCAAAATCCCTGAAATGTTTTGGATTGAGCAAGGGTGCGTTTTATTGCTTATGGATTGAACTTGTCATCTCTAAGTATAAGGTTATGTCATATCTTTGGTCAGAAATCACAGTCTTGCTTTAAAGCTGCATTGATTTTTTTTTGTGGCCACATTGAGGCAGCAGAACAAGCTGAATACAGATATCATCACTGTATGAGGTTGTGGCAACATCTTTAGCAGTAGTCTGCTTACGTCCAACGTCCAACAAATGTAAATCCAATATTCACTCTTCTTTTTTTAGAGAAATATGTGTTTGTTTTCCTGCTGGATGCCCCGTTATGCTCACCAGATAGGAAGTCACTAAAGCCAGGCTCAGACTGTGGGAGCGTTGAACCGATTTATTCCCGGTGCGCCCCTTCCAACAGTCGGTGGAGGAATCTGGTCTGGATTCAGCACAGATTATCTGATAATGACGGAGGTTTACAGATGCAGTCGTAAACAACCCGAACTGCTTTCAGACTCATTGGGCCTGATAATTCCAAACATGTTTGATATTTAGGAGCTAAAGTGTGAATGATTACATCTGTACTTTACCACGGGACCACAACAGACGCTGATGGTTTTGCCAAGCAACAGTAAACATTCTAGCCCTTGAGGCTAATGTTGGCTAGCATACTATTGTTGATAGATATTAAAACTGACAGTTAAAATCTCGCCCCCAGTTCTCGCTGAAGAAAAGACAACTTGACCGCGTCCCTCCAACCGTTTTCTCTCTCGGACTCATTGAACCATCTGCTTTTGTTACAGCAGGTTGTTGCGCCACGTCAGTCTGTTTTGTTTACATCAAGCAAGATCACACGAGGTGGTGCATTGCTCCGCCTTAATATCCCGTAGTGTACGATGCACCGTTATTTTCAGATCTGTGGTGTGTGCATGGAGAACATCTGTGAAGTTTCTCCTGAAGCAATCTGATTTCAAAATCGGTTAGATTGTCAGTCCGCTGTTTGGTGGTGGACAGGTGGTCTACAGTGAGTTTTTGACCTGCAAACAGCTGCCTGAGTGGAGTTTACAGAAGAAACCATGAGCTAAAAGAGGCTGAAAGGCACATAGTCGTTTGAACCATTGTTAATATAAAAATATCGATTAGTGCACCTTTACATTAAAGTAATCGCAGACTGAGGACCAGAATTAAGTTTTGTTTGCTTAACCCATTAAGTTGATTTACTCCAAGTGCATTTTTAAGTATGAAATAAAGACATTTTTAATCATGACCATTAAAGCAAAATTGTGAAAATGACCTCAGACTCCATAGGATATAGCAGATATTGTTTGAAGTTAATGTTCTCATGCTAAGAAAAGTTTAGAGTCTCAGTCTCTGTGTTCAGTCATAACCTGTATTCTACCCTAATCTGCACAGCTGCTGGAGTACCTGGGTGAAGGGCAGGGCGTCATGAGCGTGGGCATTGCTCAGGCCCGTCGGCCTCTCAACACGCGCTTCCACTACTATGAACTGGAGATCATAGACGCAGGAGAGGCGTGTTGTATCACCATGGGGCTGGCACGCAGGGTAAGAGGCTCCTTGTTTTAGTCATCACCATAATGACCACATGTCACTATCCTCGACAGGCCGTGTTACTTACTGTACACGCTCTGTGGTTATCTGTCAGTACAGAAACCCCCCCACCCCCCACCCTCACGCCTCGTCATCGCTCTCCCTCATACACACCACTGCTCTCACTGTTTCCAGTCTGAGTGATGGATGACCGAAAGAGGAAAAGCTAACAACAGAATAAATATTGTCTCATTTCATCCCCACATCTGGTTTTCCATAGAAAGCAGGTTGTTCCATTCACATGCTAATCTGCCATGTTAACCAGAATACTGCAGTCAAGTGTGTGAAAGGTTACTGATGAGATAAGACGAAATTGTTGTATTTGTGTCGGTTTCTTTCTGTTTCTGCTTCACTTTACTTCCTGTTTTCATGCTGTGAGTCACCGTACACAAGACGGAATAAATAGAAAAGAATTAAAAGCATGCAGGAGTTCCTCGGGCGAAGCAATTAAAAGATGATATCCTAATTAATTTGGCTGCGTTTGGTGGTTTTAATCTGAAATGATGACAGCAAGCGATGATCCATATTTTGGAAATAAGTCTGAGAGAAGACTCGTTGAATGTTTACACATCAGAGATGCAATCAGCTGCCTTCGGCCTTGCATGAAATCATTATGAACTTGTGCACATTGTGTTTAATATAAATAACATCAGCGTAATAACTGCTTGGGATGCAGTCATGGTGCCATTTTAAAAGGCAGATTTGAAGTGAAGTGCTGCTCTCCGCCGGGATGGGCAGCACTCGTTATCACTCGTTGGACTCTAATTGCTCGAGCATCAGTCTTGCTAATCGCGCTGCTGTTTTGCCAGCTGCGGTGGTGCTCGCAGCCTGGGAGGTGGTGTATCACTGCTGCACTCGCCCTTAACATGAAGCCCCCCCACGACTCCTCTGCCAGGCGTTACTATGTATGGGCATGTCGTGCCCCCGGGTCAGACGGCGTGGAGAATGGAGCTCTGTCATTTCGCTGATTGTTTCGCAGGAGTTGTTTTTCTCCATGTGTCTGCGGTTCTGCTGGAGCATTATAAATCCATCAGACGGTCATTCCTGAGGTTTCGTTCCATCCCCCCGTCATCTCCTGCGAGGCGCATCAGCCTGCTGATGGGAAGCATTACGTCTCGCTGCAACAAATCAAAACAAAGGTGTCTCTCTCTGGCCCAGTGTAACACATGCTCAACAGTTACTAGTTGCTCAACGGCTGCTTACATTGGATAAAGGAGCACTTGTTTTTGGTGCATTCCTTTTCTCTTTTGTTGCTTCAGGGAAAAGTCCTGTTCCCTACGCACCAGTCATTACAGACACCTCGTCTCTTTAATCCTGCGGTGTTGCTTCCGTCTTATCTTCTAATGCTTTCTCCCTCCAACGCCTAATTTTCATACCTGTTGCTGTGCCCGTCATCACACCGGTGCTCTCACACAGGGGCTCATATGGCTACTTAAACCTCCTTGAAATAGACTAAACACTTCACTGTTAAGTTCTGTTTGCCCAACTTCAGAATCCCTGCCGACACAGAGAGTCAATGCTGTCACATTGCTCGATGAACGATGGTGCTGGTTTGCTTTTTCTCCCACAAACCGCCTTCGTAGTAGTGACAGTTTTGGATGCCCAAAGCTACATGCAAAATGTGTGTAGCTCTATTTGAAGAACCAAATAAATATACTGTTTTATTTTAGTGATTGATAATACAAGGTAGAGCTTTTTTTTTTTTTTTTTTTAAGAAAGACTGTGTTATTACAGCTTATGTGTCCTCCCTAAGTGTCTGAAACTGAATTTGTAGACAAGAATTGCTAGACACAATTTTATTTAATTTCACATTGAAAAATAAACCCCTAAAAGTTAAAAATAATATTTTTCATGATAGATTATTTATTGGTAGACTGCATGTTCTGAACTTTAGCACATTTAATCAATGTATTACAACTAATTGGATAAAAAAAAAAAAAAATTTAAAAACTCAAGTAAGTTGTTATATTGGATCCCTTCTCTCATCTTTAAAAAGTTGGGAGATTTTTTACTGCAGTGTCCGTATGCAGTTGGGACACTCTCAATAAAACTAACAAACTATCATAAACAGATCTATCTATCAGTATAGGAGAATCACTTTCCTCCTAATACATGCTACTATTGGAATAACTATATTACATGCAAATGTAAATCTCTATGCATCTAAAAGTGGCATGAACAGAACATCAGTAAATCAACTGGTGAAGACCAATAGTCGACAACGTAAGAATAAAGAATTTATTAAGTATTAAGTATTCCATTTATATTTTACTTCAAATGAAAAGGAACTGCAGATCCCATTTCCCCATGTATGTCTAAACTTGATTGTCTTGATTAATAATTCAATAATAGGTATATTAGAGGAATCCCGAATAATGACACTGCTCAATCCTGTCAATCCACCAGGATTAAACCATACAGTTTAACATAGGTAAAGACCTTTCAAATTCACCATATGAAATATGAAAGATCTCATATTTAGATGCATTCATAGATATTGCCCTGTGGACTTTATCATAACTTAATATGTATAAAATGTCTATAACAGATGCGCAGCTAACATCATCAGAACTCTAAAGGTTTTTAATTTCATGTCATGTCGCCGTTTATGTCGCCATCTCCTGGACAAATAGATTATGTCAGGTCTGCTCTGTGGGCATGCTCACAGCCTGCCTCTTCCTGCACCGTTTTCGCGCGAGTTCTTGAGTAGGCGTGGTCAATCCGTGTCACCGTGGATTCTATTGGACAGCTCTACGTTTACCCGCCGACTATGCTAAGTAGCACGTGACGAGTTGACCAATAGCGTCTTACGCTCTGCTTGCACCCGGCACGCAGTGGCGCGAAATCCCTTCAGTTGCGCGGTGTGACGGCAGCAGAGCGGACCCTGTGAAGAAGCTCTGTGCGATATTTGAAGCTTTTAAAGTAGAATAAGTTATCGCTCACAATGGCAACCGACGTCGTAGATGACCGGGAGATGAGGGAGGCGCAGAGGGATTACCTGGACTTTCTGGACGACGATGTAAGTCTGACTTTTAATCGATTAAACGCTCTGTTGTGGGATGAAATGAGAAGCCATGCGGTCACAACAAAAGAACTACCGTAAATTAGCAAAAAAGTATCGCATCTGACTGTGAAATAACATCAGTTTACAAGTGCTACACTTTAATCTGAAGCTTGGTGCAGCAGTTCAGTCTGTTCTGAGTGTAGTCAGTTGTGTTTAGTAAGCTGTGAGTTAATGCATCTTTGTTCTGAAGCCCAGTGAAAGCATTGTCGAGTTTCATTGGGTCGAAAATGACAAAAACAACACTAATCTTCTGTCCGATGTCTACAGCAAGACCAGGGGATTTACCAAAGCAAAGTCCGGGACATGATCAGCGAGAATAAAGCTCGACTCATCGTCAACATCAACGACCTGAGGAGAAGGAACGAGGCCCGGGCTGCAAAGTAAGGAGAAAACTGTGTGTGTGCATGGAAAGTGTGTGACTGAATGCGACTTTCAGAAGATGAAAAACACATTTTTTTAACAAACCAAAAGGTGTAAGTGTAGATAAAGTATGGAGCTAAAGGGATTTGACGTTAAATCTGTCATATGTTTCATCACGCTAACAGTGGTTGAGTTTTATTGGCTGCATGAAGTGAATAGTGGTCTGTCGCATGTTGTAGAGGCCCTGAATACACCTACCTACATCTACCTTGACCAGTAGAACAGTCAGTGTGTTATTATTCCCACCCAGAGTGAAAAGTGAAAACCACAACTACACCCATGACCCAGATGTCTTCTTGTCTCTGCCAGACTGATGAGCAATGCCTTCGAGGAGCTGCTGGCGTTCCAGCGGGCTCTGAAGGACCTGGTGGCCTCCGTGGACGCCACCTACGCCAAGCAGTACGAGGAGTTCTACATCGGCCTGGAGGGCAGCTTCGGCTCCAAGCACGTCACCCCCCGAACCCTGACCTCCCGCCTGCTGGGCAGCATGGTGTGTGTGGAGTGCATCATCACCAAGTGTGAGTGTATTTTTCCCCTCTGTTGGCCCTGCTGATCAGTACTTGTCTTTGACTGTTTTGTACCAGAGGTAGTCGTTTATCATGTCCCCATTCTTCTTCAGGTTCTCTGGTGCGTCCCAAAGTAGTGCGCAGCGTCCACTACTGCCCGGCCACCAAGAAGACAATGGAAAGGAAATACACAGACATTACCTCGCTGGATGCCTTCCCCTCCAGTGCCATCTACCCCACCAAGGTACCTAGAGGAGCTCAGATGTTTGGTTTTTACATTTCTGGTGCTTAAATGGCATCATTGCCCAGATTTACAGCGCTAATCGTCGTTTCTTTGGTTCATGTTTTTCTGCTTTTTCCCACATCACTTCTCTTTTCTGGCTCTCTTGACAGGATGAGGAGAACAACCCTCTGGAGACAGAGTTCGGCCTCTCCATCTACAAGGACCACCAGACCATCACGGTGCAGGAGATGCCAGAGAAAGCCCCCGCCGGCCAGCTGCCTCGCTCTGTGGACATCATCCTGGACAACGACCTGGTGGACGTGGTCAAACCAGGGGACCGTGTCCAGGTCATCGGAACGTACCGCTGCCTGCCTGGCAAGAAGGGTGGATTCACCTCTGGCACGTTCAGGTGAGGTGGGATAAGGTGTGTGCTGGAGCTGCTGGGTTTACTCCTATTCTTTGATATTAATTTTCCACCCTCTTCCACTCAGGACCATCATGATCGCCTGCCACGTCAAGCAGATGAGCAAGGAAGTGTCCCCGTACTTCTCCGCCGACGACATCGCCAAAATCAGGAACTTCAGCCGTACTCGTTCCACAGTGAGTCTCTCCGCCTGGTTCCTCACAGCCGTCCGAGCTTATGACGCTTTAACTAAATGAGAAAATCAATTTCCCTCTGCTTTTTCTCAGGATGTGTTTGACCAGCTGGCTCGCTCCCTTGCTCCCAGCATCCACGGGCATGAGTACATAAAGAAGGCCATCCTCTGCATGCTGCTGGGCGGCGTGGAGAAGGTGCTGGAGAATGGATCGCGCATCAGAGGAGACATCAACATCCTGCTGATCGGTACCAGAGTTTGTTCTGCCAGTGTCTTCGTTCGACCGGGGAACTTGTTTGGGAGATGGTGGTTGATGTCGTTTATCTCTCATCACGCGTTCTTCTTTACCAGGTGATCCGTCAGTAGCAAAGTCCCAGCTGCTGCGTTATGTCCTCCACACAGCACCCAGAGCCATCCCCACCACAGGAAGAGGCTCTTCTGGAGTGGGTCTGACCGCTGCCGTCACCACGGACCAGGAGACCGGTATGACACACACACACACACACACACACACACACACACTCAGGAAAGTACAAATGCATCAGCTCTGACACACATAGATTGTCACGTTTCTGGCATTTACTGTACCACTAATGTTTTCTTTCTTCCAAAGGTGAGCGTCGTCTGGAGGCGGGCGCCATGGTGCTGGCCGACCGCGGCGTGGTGTGCATCGACGAGTTTGACAAAATGTCCGACATGGACCGCACGGCCATCCACGAGGTGATGGAGCAGGGCCGCGTCACCATCGCCAAGGCTGGCATCCACGCCCGGCTCAACGCCCGCTGCTCTGTGCTGGCGGCCGCCAACCCCGTCTACGGCAGGGTGAGGAACTAACCTAACAGCTTGTTTGACCCACGCTTGTTTTGCTCATGTCTTGGCTGATCTGTATTTTTTTTTAATCTGCTCCATCTGTGCAGTACGACCAGTATAAAACCCCCATGGAGAACATCGGCCTGCAGGACTCTCTGCTGTCACGTTTCGACCTCCTGTTCATCGTGCTGGATCAGATGGACCCCGAGCAGGACCGCGAGATCTCGGATCACGTGCTGAGGATGCACCGGTATCGCGACCCCCGTGAGCAGGAGGGAGCAGGTACTGTGCATCAGGACAAACTGCACTCTGTGTAATGAGGTAGTCTTTGTTTTAAAAAAAATGGCTAAGATTGTTTCGTCGGTTTGTTGTGCAGCCATGGCTCTGGGTGGGACGGTAGACATCCTGGCCACAGAAGACCCAGACGCAATAGCAGAAGAGCATGAGGAGCTGCAGATCTACGAGAAACACAACAACCTGCTGCATGGAAGCAAGAGAAAGAAGTACGCATGCAGCATCTGCCCTGGCAGGAAATAAAAACTTACAAATGTCCCGTGTGAAAAGTGCAAACCACATCAGGATGACCGACGGCATCCAAGTGAATGACTAAAGGATAAAATCTTCCCTTTTGTTTCAGGGATAAGATCGTGAGCAAGGAGTTCATGAGGAAGTACATCCACATCGCCAAGGCTGTGACGCCCGTGCTGACGGAGGAGGCGGCCAATCACATCGCAGAAGAGTACTCGAGGCTGAGGAGCCAGGAGCAGATGGGTGCTGATATCGCCAGGGTGAGCAGGAGCATGCACACAGGCTGTACTTCATTCAGTCATTCTTATCAGCACATCACCAGGACCCTGAAACTGAAGCACAAATGCAACAGCTTCAGAGCGTAAAAGTCAGGCAACGTACAAGTACCTCAAAACTGAACTCAAGTACAAAACTTGACTAAATGTACTTTATACATTTCCGTCATAATTATGTATATTAACTGTCTTGATGATTTTTTTTCCTTTTTAGAAAGACACAAATGATTTCTTAGCTCCAGCTGGCAGTTTAAATGGGTCATTATAATGTTCTGGTAGAAACCATGGCGCGCTCTGATCTTCCTCCTCCTCCTTCTCCTCAGACCTCTCCAGTGACGGCCCGTACGCTGGAGACTCTGATCCGTCTGTCCACGGCACACGCCAAGGCCCGCATGAGCAAAGCCGTGGAGCTGGAGGACTCGGAGGTGGCCGTGGAGCTCGTCCAGTTTGCCTACTTCAAAAAGGTCGGTACCGGGATGTCTGCTGAAGAATGGAGTGACGGTGTTCTTGCCGGTGTGTGAACGACGCTCATATCCGGGCTGTCTGGTTTCCTCCGCAGGTTCTGGAGAAAGAGAAGAAACGTTCGAGACAGGAGCGGGACTCTGGTTCAGAGGAGGAGGAGGACGAGGAGGCGTCCACTCAGCGCTCACAGAGAACTGCGAAGAAGAGGTAGACGGTTACACCAAGATACACTTTCTATTGACTTTACTTACTCTGCAATTCCAAGTAATTAACATTGATTTTGAAATGCTCTTCATTGCTGCTGATTGTCAGCCATTAATAACACCAGCCTGTGTTTCCTGCAGGGGGCGACGTGGCTCTCAGGGCAGCGAGCCTTACAGTCCGTATGACTTCAGTGAGGAGCAGGATGTCCCTGAGAGTAAGCATCATTTCCAGTCCCCTCACACTCTGCTGTCGTCTGTCCTCACATCAGCAGTTACCCACTCCGGTCACAGCTGGACGCTCATCTTCAGTTTAGACACCAGCTGTCCATTTTTCAGTTGGAGTTTTGAATCATTTGCGACATTTCAGAGGGAAAGATGTACTTTTTACTCCACCACATTTCTCTGACAGCTATAGTTACTCGTTACTTTTGCATACAAAGCATATGACCATCTTATAAAACATAAAGCATTGTGACAGTATATTTAAGTGGTTAAAATGAACTTGACCTTGATCTCATATCCTATAATGTGTAGTCATACTGGAACTCGGGCACCATTCTGCTGCACTACAAATGCTTTTCGTTTAGATGCTTTAAGCTAGATTGGCTGATGATACTGTTTGAATTAAGTAAAGGATCTGAATGCTTCTATCTGTGCTGAAAATAACAATATATGGTATTTGTTACAGTTTCCTGTGACTTCAAAATCTTGTACCTCCATTGTTTTGATAGCACGCAGGTCTTCAGATGTTCTCTGCGTGTATTTGAGTTCTCACATTGCTCTTTGTGCTCGTTTTTAGTTCAGGCCGGCACCCCGAAACCAGCCAAGCCACGGCGGGAGGAGGCGGAGGAGGCCATGGACACCACATCACAGCCTGAAGACACCGAGCTCTCTGCAGAGAGGTGGGTGATGGACTCAGACAGCTTGAAATAGGCAGAAGTGCTCTATATATTATGTTTAATTTTACATGATCAATTAGAACAGATGACGGGCTGGAACTGAGGCCATTCTGTTACATGACATTGACTTTTTAGACGTTTAAGGGATGTTAAGTTTGAGTATGTAACTCCAGCTTAATCACATCTCTGCCGGTTTCCTCCACCAGGCTGAAGGAGTTCAAGTCGTCCCTGTTCGCGGTCTTCCAGTCTGCTCACGCTCAGTCCGTGAAGATGAAGACCCTGATGGACGACATCAACAAGGAGCGCCAGAACCGCTTCTCGGAGCCGGAGGTTCGCGCCGCTTTGGCTCGCATGCAGGACGACAACCAAGTCATGGTGGCCGACGACATCATCTTCCTCATCTGAGGGAGGAGGGGAAGAGCACTTTGGAATCGATTACACAGACTCTGCAACAACCGGTGGTTTATATTCAAATGTACATATTGGACACCTCATTTGTATTCGTGCATCCTGCTTTTCTTCTTTTTCTCAAAATTCAGCCTCACTGAAAAAATAAAGCCAGACCTCTAATCTGCAATTCCACACATGAAGCAGCCACAATTATTCAAAACAGTTTGTGCTTGTGATGGATATGAATGCAGATTGCTTCATCAACCCAGTGTAAAAAGATCAAGTCCTTCATCCTTTTTGCACTCGTTTGTGTTCAACAGTGGAAATTTGACTCTACAGTGTTCTTATGACCATACATCATCATACTGCTGTTGGTGTAATTGAACGTCTCGGGTCATATGGAGACGGGTGTTGCAGCTCAGTGCAGTTTCATTTAGCAGAAAAACCTGCTGTGCATTGGTCCACCATCATAAGGACATGACTGAGCAGCTTTACCAACACGTCTGTTGGATGCATTTGTATATAGTTGAAGACAAGTTTTGTTAAATAACTGTAGTTGTGTGTTAAGGAAATAAAATGTAATGCTTGAGAAACAATGTGTGTTGTAATTGAATTGACTGCTACATCATGAACTGTAACTTTATGCCTCTTACTTAAAATATCCATTATCTTCGTACCCTGCATCCTGGGGAAATCACTGCAGGACTAATGCTGGTAAATTTGTGCTGTGACCTCCCAAACTTTGCAGGCGAGCGACCCCGGTTATGTTTTGTTTATCTCGTAATACAATTTGCTGGAAAAATGGTCCGAAATACTGGGTAACTTTAGGATTTCCCAGAAGAGCTGTTCTCACAAGACTTGTCCATTTCCTGGTTCTGTATTGGTGTGTTTCCAAGAAGCATTGTATTTGAAACCCCCTGCCCTGGTCCCACAGAGTGAAATCCCTGCACAGCTCCCCCCTTCCTTCTCACATCTCTTTACCCCAATTAACAGTCCAACAGCTTCATCATGAGTCAGATGATAGTTCAGGTGGTGGGGCCGCACAGCATTGCTGCACCCACACTCTCGGCGCCGTAATGCACCAACCACACACGAGGCGCCGGCGACCGCTGCCACCGTCATCCAGGACACGAGGCGATGTGAGCGCTCTCCACCCACGGCTGACTCATATCACATATGGTACCAAAAGCTACAGCCCGCGCCTTCCTCACATGCTTCACCTCAGCTTAGGTTAGTTTTAGTTTCGTTTAAAGCTGTGTGTCAGGACGGGCCTAACTATTTTGAGTAAACAAAATATTCAGACCCTGTTAGTAGTCTTCTCAAGTCTCGAAAATGTGAAGTACAGTGAAAAAACAGCAGGCTTCAGCTGTGCTTGCTTGTGAGTGTTTGTTTGAAGCCTAACAACAAGCTTCAGAAGCTTGTGTTCGCTCGTTTTGTGTCTTGTCTTCTGTTAATAGTTCAGCATGGAAACACAGGTGCATCTGTTTTGCTCTTGCCCACATACTAAACCGCTGTGGAACAATTTGTCACAATTGATCTACCCTGTCTGTATGTTGCTGTGGAAAAAATGAATTGTTTGCATTCACTGTATATGAGAAATCTCTGTTCGAAGTCCTGTTTCTTTAATTTGCTTATTATTTATACCAAATTTTAGATTCACAAATCAAAATTCACAGGCAAAAAGCCAAAGACTGTGCATGTCAAACATTTTCCCATTTCTAAATGTGCAAACAAAAACACTGTCAAAACAGGTAACCTTTGTAAGCTTTACGAGACATTCATTTAAGCTGTCCTTCTGTTTTCCTTTAGTTTTTCACCGTCAGTCCCCCTGGCATATATGCAAATGTAGACTGCTGTTTGTTTTGTTTGTTGGTGTGTGTTACATTTCAATAAAGTTTAAAAAAGGGGGGAAAAAGTTCAGTATTTTGGGAAATGTACTTATTTTATATGTACTTTCTTGTACAGATGAGAAGATAGCTACCACTTTCATGTATGTCCTTATGAGGCTACAGCAAGCAGCTGGTTAGCTTAGCTTAGCACAAAGACAGAGCTAAACTAACTAGGGCTAAGCAGCTATCCTGGTTCTCTCTGCAGATAACAAAATCTGTCATCAAGCTCCTCTAAAGCTCACTAATTAACATGCTATATCTTGTTCGTTTCATCTGTACAAAAACTCAAGTGTGGAAGACGACAAGTTGTGGTTTTATGGAGGATTTTGCCACCTTGGGACACAGCCAGGCTAATTCTTTGCCCCTTTTTCCATTCCTTATGCTAAGCTAAGCTAACTGCTGACCTTCAGATTTCCCAAATATGTCACTACACTATGTTGAACAGCTATTACTTCAAGACAAAAATAAAGAGACAAATAAAATTGTCCCATTGTCTCCCAAAACTCCCACCTTGTGCACAAGTTACCTTCAAGTTCTGCAAGCTGGACAAGAGAGAACAAATGAAGCTGCACTGCATTCAAGCTCGTATCCCTCTGGGTTACTGAATCAAAGAGTGTGAAAATGACAGTAACATGGGAGGACAGCTGCGAGAGGCACCTGTTCACATTGACATGTCTTTCTCCTTTCAGTCCATACTGAATAATATTTGTCCTGAATGACAGAAGCAGAGCAGGCAGGGATATCACAGATACTCATACTACTACATCCACAGTAGTATCAGTCTGAGGTTTGCGGACCGATAAATGATGGCTGGTGTTTGATCCTCCCATGCATTTCCTACAAGGGGAACTTTAGAGTAAGTTTGCTGAGGAAATCTGTGCTATCTCATCATAGTTTTCTCTCAGATGAGGAGAAAGACAGACCACGAGACTCTTGCCCTCTTTGACTGACGCTGTAGCCGAGTAGCTGTGTTTCCTTCTCACCCCTGACATAACAATGGGATACTAAACTTGGTTGTTCGCTCTCATCCGTCTGTACCAAATTATTCATGAATGCAATACTTTCCCCCTCATAAGTTCATCACAGGACACTTTGTCTTCTCTGAGGATCTAACACCAGCAGCTCTGCGTTGGCCTGTAATATCTCACTAACTTAATATTCTGTCTTGTGCTTTGTCCTCTCCTCTCCCTTTAATTTGCTGCATTGTGCACCATTATCACTGTCCTGTGATTGTTCATGGATTAGTTAGACACGAAATCTTCTGTGCCATACTTGAAATGAGCAGCTATTTAAATAAATGATGCTGCACTTGACTCTGTCACTTGGTGTCGAGTCAGGCTTCACCTTTGGGAAATAAGGCTGCTCTCTGTTATGTAGAGCTGACTGAGAGCTACACTCGACGGGCTTGTCAGAGCACTTCACTTGGAATGAATGGAAACAGAGGAAGTGATGTTTGGCAAAGGAATATGGGAACATTATGAAAAGAAGGAAAGAACAACTAGACAACAAAAAACAGGCTGAGTGACCCCTTCAAATGATAAAGTAGATGCCTACAGTAGTTAAAGACGGTCATCTTTAAAGCTGCGCCAATCAATATTTGATTATTAGCAATGGACCAAATGATGAGTGATGTTAAAATGGTGACTCGTAGCAGCAAACCCACAGAGAATCATGGTCCAACTCTGCAGCTCCTGTCAGCTCTGCAGAGCATTTCAGCATCTTACAGCTCATTGTTTGGATTTCAAGCCTTTCATTTCCACTGTTCTGGTTCAGTCTCATCTGTGTAGTTTCCAGACATCACAGGCAGCGGCTTTCAGGGCTTT
Organism: Heniochus monoceros; assembly: GCA_029783685.1. Taxonomy (NCBI): domain Eukaryota; kingdom Metazoa; phylum Chordata; class Actinopteri; order Chaetodontiformes; family Chaetodontidae; genus Heniochus; species Heniochus monoceros. Next base: position 4,573,973 of record JAPZEA010000010.1, read on the forward strand.
GATATTC
>JAPZEA010000010.1:4606212-4617600 GCA_029783685.1 Heniochus monoceros
ACATTCCTCCCACAGTTTAATTCCTCCCCCTTAGTTTCATCTTCCTCTCCCATACCTATTTCCTTTATGGTTCCCCTGACAGGAGCTGTGGCTCACATATTCCCTGTTTCATTCCTTACACAAATGAGGAGTTCAGCATGTGAAAACCCCTCTGTGCACTGGAACAAGCACAGGTGATGCATTCAATGATTTCGGGGTAAGAATATTTTTGTTTGACATATGTTTACATTTGTGCATATCTACAGCATCTTGCAGATACCATATAAATAAAAATGAAACACACGAATAAACAATTTTGCCAGCAAATGTAACACTAACAGTATGCACAGGACTGGGATTGCAATGTCTGACTGCTACAGATGGACTTGACTCCTGAGACTGGTGCACACTGATAACATAAAAAATAAATATATCAAATATTTTAAAGACTTTTTAAAGGCAGCAGGAGAACAGTTTCTCTTTTCTTTTTCTTGTGCATTGTGCTTTGACTGGGAGGCCTGTGGTGGTGTGGCAATGCATGACAGGCTAATACTTCAGGGTGCTGCAAATCACATTACCAGTGAGGCGCTGTTTACACACATTTGTGATGTCAAAACACAACACAACGTCTACTGTATGTGCTAATGGATGATCTGGAGAGGTGCAGAAGCGCAGTTTGAACTAGTTAAACTAAATCACTAAATCACTGAATGAAACTTGTACAGTGATGTTATTTTTCACGCATATGCTCTAATTCCTCTGATTATGGCGGCGGTCTCCCCAAGTAAGAAAAAAGGATACAGCATGTTTCTTCTCACTGGAAACCAATAAAGCAGAAACCTAATAAAATTAATCTCCCCTATATTTGTTTGATGTTGTCTGAAAGCCCTTGATACTGGTCAGCTCACAAATAGCTTTTTGTCTTAAAGCTCCAAGTGTTATTAGAGATGCTCTATTGCAAAATCAATCTTCTCCTTTGAAAAGGACACAATCAAAAAAACTGGCCGACTTTCACTGCCACAAAAAAGCATGAACTTAATCTTGCAGTGTTGCAGCGCTGGAGGATAATGGACTATTATTTCAGCAAAGTCAAGCTCTTGTCAAGAGAGAGGGACAGCAACAGAGGATCTGCAGTAAGACAACCTGACCAAACAATCTATTGTACCGCCTGAATGATGGCATGTTCCCAATATTAAGCCAGCCTCCTATCTGATGGCTGACCACACTTCGTAGATCAAACTGATCAATCAGAGCTCCTGTTGGTGTGATAGATGAAGCCAGCCAGGTGTAAATAACAGACAGGCAGAGTGACTAATTTGTTCTTCTGAGAGGGCAACATTGACCCATCCATTTTAAATAACACCACACTTATTGTGTTTGTGTTTTCCTACAGTTGCATAACTCTGGTTACAGAGTGCCACCCATTCTTGTTTAATACTCGTGTGTCAGTCATGTGGCTAAACATGAATTATGAAAGAAGCAGTTCTTCCTCTTGGACTCACATTATTTATGCGGCCACAGAGGCTAAATATGTATGTATGACTGTTACCAGAAAGCCAAAGCATGCGTTCCAGTTTTACCAAGAGTCAAGATGGCAGTGAATGTAACAAAAGCAGGCGTTAATTCATCTTTCATCCTGCCTAACTTTAGTGCATCACAACATCAGGTATGGAATTAACCTGCAGATGTTCTGCTTCAAGATGGAACTCACCTTTTCTATGGATGCCAGTTTTTGAGAGACGACAAAGGCCAAACTTGGTCTGGTTGCTCAAACCTACTGGCTAGCTATCACTCAAAGCGGCCATGCTCACAATTATGCAGAACTTTAAGCCTTAATATAGTTTAAACAAGTGAGTTATATAAAAATTCAACCTCGTACAGTTGTCTTGAATGGTAAAAATAGATATAGAGACCCAAACTGTTTTTTGTAGATGTAAACATGTTTACTTCTGCTGTAAAGTTGGACTCTTTAATATGGGGGTCTATGGGGACTTATTCGATTTGGAGTCAGCCGTGAGAGGCCATTTGAGGAACTGCAGTTTTTGGCACTTTTCTGACCTGCACACTGACTGCAGTCCTATAGGGTTCAGATCATCATGCAGCGGTTATGTAACAGCACCTGGAATAAGATCCAGATGTGCTGAAGTTACCTTTAGTCACTGTGATCCCAACTCTCAAAAGAACAAACTGCATGATAGACATTCAGAAACCTCCCTACTTCCACAGAAATTTGATTTGTTACTGAGTGTGTGTGGGGTTTATGAATGTGCTTTGCCGTTTTTCTGTGTGTTTTTGCATTTTCTCGTCTATTATTGATCATATTTTCATATACACACACTGCTTTGTTGCTGTACGCAATTTTAATGTCAAGCGCATTGGCTTTCTTCTAATATACTGTGGTATGTAAATACAACTGCTTTGCCTTGCTTGCCTAAATGCCACCAATGCCTGCTGTGATGAATCCAGAATGAACTTATAAATATGCATGACCACTTTTGTATCAAGCAACCACACAGCGCTGAGGCAACGCAGTCCGTGTCTGTCCAAATGACTGAACGGCTTTGTTGTTTGCACTGCTGTAAGACTTTTGACATAAACCACAAATCCCGATGCCTGTGACAACACTGAACTCTTACTGCCGTGTAAATAAAAAAAGGTTTAAAATATTTCAGCTGCGTGGTGTTTATGTGCACAGGATTTCCTCTGATGAGTCCTTACAATAAGACACAGCAGTAGTCAACATTATGATGCTTTTTGGATTAACTGCACAGTGCAAGTCTCAGCAAAGAAAGGCTCACTGTCTTTCCAAGAGCTGAAAACACAAAGTCTGGTGGAATCAATGTCACATTTCCATTAGAATACAGCGGCGCAGCGGTTAGAAAGGTCAGCTTCAAATTAACGTAATACAGGATATGATATGACCTGCCACTAATCCAGTGATTCGTGTTGGGGCTCCAGGAGGAGATTTTTCAAATTCTCTGTTGCTGGACACCTGATGCAATTTAGGGCTACACCTGAAACAAAAAGAGAGCTCCAGAAAAAAGTTCAATACTTGTGCACACTTAGCCGATCACTGCATGAAGTGGCGGTGTTTGCCAGATTGTCTGTTTGAGAAAGAGTCACAGGTTGTAATTTGTGCTCTGACAAATGGCACTGTTAGGAAGGCAGGTCTTTTTGTTAAGACCGTGATGGATGATGGATGACAACCCTCATCCCAGGAGTATTTTGGTTTAGTTTTTGGCTGTGTCTGTTTGTCCGCCTAAATCAACTGAAATCAATGCAGAGCTCAGTGCATGGTGGGTGATAAGGGAAGACGACTGGGCTGGCCAATCCAGCCATGTCAAGCTCACTCAAGTTCAATTAATGTCTGCACAGCGCCGTGACAAAACTTACAAAAACAGCTTCTTCCAATTCTGATGTCAGAAATGTGTGTGGAGAGGGAAATTCAAGCAATGTTTGACATTAAGACAAGCACTTTGTTTGAGGCATGCTTAAGCTTCAACACAGGCTTCACATCAGGCAACTTTTCAGGTAAACAAGTATGTTTTCAAATGCACAGACTGGTCTTGACACTCGGCCTCTGCTGCTGCAGTACTCAGTAAATGCATCTCTTGCCTGTCAGTGTCACATGATGTGATATTATTTAACATCACTTGGGGATTCACAGGACTCTCACATTTCACTGGCCTGTTCAGTCTACACAGATTATGATTCAGACAGCAACATTAAATCATGTGGAGTTTTCTTGTAAATAAACAAAAGTAATAACAGACAATTCAGTGTTGTTATTATAAATGACAACTTTCTTTCTTACTACTACCTACTACTACTACTTTGGTTTTGGATACAGTGAATCTACTGGGAACAATCAGTGCGTGCATGCGCGCGCACACACACACACACACACACACACACACACAGAGTAACATGAGGACATAATCCCAAACAAGGCTACAGACACGCAACCAATGGTTTTATTTCACTGTTGCTTATCAGAGCTTAGGCAAATGAGCCAGAGAGAGCAGAGCGCAGAGAGAGAGAGAGAGAGAGAGAGAAAGTTGTCTCTATCAGCTGTCTTTGCCCCTGGTGTGTGTCCAACCTCCACTCCCTTAAACCCAGTCTGACAGGTGCTTTACTCAGCTTCCCTGTTCTCTGTTTCAGCAGCAATGCGCTTGTTATCACGCTGGTGCTTTATGTCTCTTTTCACCTGCTCTTTTTCTTGGAAAAACCCTCAGCTAGTGCATAAAGGGACCAGCAGCCTTCAATTTTTTTGTCCATTTTATTGTCTTTTAACTGTTCAATTTATTTAATTTTACTTGTACAATTTTTGTTCAGTTTTGTGGAGGAAGTTTGAGATACACACATAGTGTAATTATTGTGTGTGTGTTAGCTTCCCCGTAGTTGTGAATCTAAGCTGGAGCTGTAGTGATTAGTTGATTAATTGATTAGTAGATTGACAGAAATTTAATTTACAACTGTTTTGATGATCGATTAATCGTTTCAGTCATTTATGGAGCAAAATGCTAAACATTGATGATTTCAGCTTCTCAAATGTGACAATTTGTTGCTTTCCTCTATTTTCTATTTTCTGCCATTTTTACTGTAGCTTGAACTGAAGATGTCGCCTTGGACTTGGGGAAATTGTTTTTATTTTTATCTTACCTAAGACCAAACAATTAACGGCAATTAATCACAATTAATTCATCTTTTTTTACCTACACCTGCATGAGAAAGGCTGAATTCCACACGCTAACAACTTGTGCCTGAAATATAGTTATAAGCAATGTGAGTCAGTGAAGCTGGAGTCACACACTGGCTGAAGCAACGTGTGCTGAGGACACAGTTGAATTCATACTGGGCTGTGTTTTCACGACAGCCATAAAAGATTATTGGCTGTCTGTCCTGACCTTTGAGCGCCTCAGTTCTTGTAGTATTTGCCTTACCACCACCTGCAGTGCATACTGCTCTATTGCTTTATGTTGTGAAACCTGTGCTGCGATAAAGATGCTTATCAGTTACAAATTCACTCATTGTCAAGATTGTCACACAGCATGACAAACTGTTGTAATAGACTGATAAGAGAAGACGCTGCGCTACTGAGTGGTGTGTTCTGGAAGGTATTCTCATCATCCACACTAATTATAACAAAGTTCAACCAGACTCTGAACACCCGGAGGTGTAATAATGACAAAATCTGATTCATCACTGGAGCGTATGATTCACTGGATACTTTAGACCAACTCTGTCAGTTTCTAACAGCTGCCCAGGAAATGAGGGAATCTGAGTGCTGCAGATGAATCACGGCACCTGAAAGTGCTTTATTTAACTTCAGCCACTTCCTTTAGCTGCCATGTGGAAACTCGGCAGCATGGAGTCAAGGTTTTACTAGGACCCCAACTCCGAGCTGACAGAAAGGAAAAAGCTAGAACATGCGGGGTTTCCCCTATTGACACGAAATGTCAGCTGATTACTTTACACTTGACCACCATGACTGTTTTGCCACGTGGTGCCAGAGCTACTTCACCAGAATATCTGGCTTAGACCATGGAAATTGCTCTGCGTGGAACCAAGGACGTGCACTCATTATACTGTAACATTACACACTGTGGTGTGCTGTAGGTGCTGAGGGACTCTCATGCTTATTCAGTACATCTCACTGTGTGAGATACATAAACCTCCAGTTTACCCTCCTCATACCTTCTGTACACCATGGTGAGTTTAAGGGGAATTACAGCATGCCTGATCTTATATACTGTCCATGTAAAACTCAAGCAAGCTATAACATGTGTTAGAAGGTAACTAAGTACATTTATTCAAGCAACTGTGCTTATGTTAACATCAATAATCCAATAATCTAATGATATGTAATAATATATTAATCTATTATAATAAGCTATTATGGCATATATATAAGAATTTATTAATTTGGATAAGTAAAGCACTTATAATTGATATTTTTAGAATGACAGTGTATTAATGACAATGTAAAGACAATGTGGTGTCACTCGTAGTGATGAACCTCCAGAGAGTAATCACCCGAACCTGCAGCTCTCCCCATCTTTACAGAGCTTTATAGCAAGTTTCAGCTCATTGTTTAGTTGTCCGGCCGCAACTTTACTGTTTTCATTCACAGTCACTGCTCTGATCGCGTCGTTTTCACCGTTTTTAGCAAAGAATCTCTGGTAATCCAACAGTACGCTACCTGCCCAGCACCAAACAGCAGACAAAGTTAGCAACTAGCTGTTGATCATAGTAGAGCACCCATCAGCTAAAGAGATATTTCCCTCATTGTGGAGAGCAAAATGGATCTAAAAGTAGAGTTGGACTTACATTCAATCGCAGGTGGACACAAACCCAACTCCGAATGATTGCTATAGCTACTCTGTGTTTGCTCAATGTGTAAATAAGCTACTGTTTGCTAACCTTTAAGGTGATAATATCAGCTCAATGTCAGTGTTGCATTTACAGCTTGTTGCACTGCCCTGAGGCACCATCCACAAAATACCCCCAACACTACACCAGCTCATGAAATGCTTATTGCAGTTTGCAACCAACTCAACAGCCCTTGTCTCACTGTCCTGTCCAGTGGACGCGAAACTTGCAAAAAACGTGAAAGGCTGTTTCCAGAGCCACTGTTTGGTTTGTCCATTCTGGGCTACTGTAGAAACACGGTTGTGCAAAGTTGTGCTCCATGGAAGAGGTCCTGCTCGCCCTATAGACATAAAGAGCTCATTATAAGGTAACAAAAACACTTATTTTCAGGTTATTAGAGACATAAAAACATGACATTTCTGCCAACAGATCCCCTAAATCCTACACATTGGACCTTTAAGTGTCTAACAACACTGACTTACTTAATACACTTAATTCTTAATGTGCTCAAAATAGCCAGATTGGGAGCTAAATGCCATGGACTGCACCACTTCTTATGATACAAAATAAGTCTTAGGAACAACGATGGTGGCAGAAGTTAATAATGCTCTGGAGCAGATGAAATTCCTCTGTAAACAGTCTCACTGTAGGTCATGAGCAATTGATGGCAGGCCAAGGTCAAGTCAACAAGTTAGCTGGATTGCTTTGGCTCCCCAAAGAGTCAGTCACTGACCACCTGCTGCTAATCTGCTGGCTACTGGGCCTTTGCAACCATAATAGTTTCTGTCACTGATACTGTATGTGCAGAAACACATTAATTCACACTTACCAAGGCGTCCTTACAGAGTAATGTGTTGCACACACAGCACGTGCACCCACATCATTTGCTAACCTTGTTTTATCTTATTTGTTGCCTTATTTATCCTTGGTAATAAATGAGTTAGACAAAGACAATAAGGCATACACTGTAAAGCATCATCTCTCCAGCACACCCACACTTTTATAAACCAACACACAGACACACACACACACACACACACACAAAGATCCAACGCTACAGACTTGGCAGACATTCATCGGCTGGCCCCTGTGCTGCTGACTGTGAAAAGGGAGATTCCCAAAGTGCAGTGTGAAATTAGAAAGAAGAAATAAGGTAATGTCAAAGGAATGTTTTACCATAACATTAGACCTGTGGAAGGAGGTGCTGACTCAGTGTGTATATATCCCACAATCCAGTGAAGCATAAAGATAATGGAGCGGCTTGACAACGATGGACAAATTAAGGCATAAAAGTTAAAAGGGAAACACAGTAGCGCGGCATGAATAAATCATCTGAAGTAAAAATGAGAATGAGAACATTTTTAGTCTTTCACTTGAACACTATAAAACAAATTTATTTGAAATGTATCCGGTGTTTCAGACATGGTGATGTCATGGCGTGGCATGAGAGCAGCCCTTGATAAGTTGAAGCGCTCGGCCTGCCAGCTCTCAGAGATAAAAGGATATCTTGGTCACAGATCTGCGAGCCCTGCCTATCTCTGACTCGCTGCTGAGGTCAAGGTGGCCGGCCTTCCCACACAGCTGGCACACACAGCGCTCTGCACCGGGCACAGCTCCTGGCCAACTCATTGAGGGAAAACTCTGTTGCTTTTTCAGTCTGAAGGTCACACCAGCATTTAAAACAGCAAAATTTGGTTCATTGCAATGAAATCACCACTTTCTTAGAAGACAACATACGCAAATGTAGCAGTGTCCTATCACTTCTCTAGCATGTACATGCTAACCCAGCGGCAACCCACAGCCTCACATACGTCTATAAACTAGCTGATGTATTCAATTGAACAGCCAGCTGCACGGTTAGGTAGCAAGTTGCCCCAAATAATAGCTAATCCTGGCTACTTTCCATATTTGCTTTGGTTTGTTTCAATTAATTTATGTTTATTTAAGAGTCTGCATGAGGCTCATGCTGCTCGCTCTGATATAAGCTGCTTTGCCGTACGAGTTTCCCAAATAGATGACGTGGTAAATGGACAGTTAGCATGATATAGTCAAAATGGCCACAATTGTGAATAAAACTCAGGTTTAACCAGCTGTTGGAAAGGGTTATGGTCAGCTCCAGCTGTAATAAGCTGTTTGACTTGAGATTCAAAACACTCAGTTGGGAATCTGAAGGGGGCATAGTGCTAAAAACCCCCATGTATAAATAACTGTCTTCAACCGAAAGTCTTTTTCACACTGTTCTCTACAGTATAAAAAACTTTTTTTCTGCGGGATACACTGCAGTAGCAGTTCCACCTTTGCTTTTCTTGATAATTAAAAGTGGTGGAGCTGGAAACACTGGTGTGTTGTCCTCAAACACTAGCCCTTCAGAATTCAAAGCTAAAAACTCTCCGCGTTGAGGGGACTATTCATTCAGTGCTATTCGTGTTTTTCCTTTCCATGAAATATCAGCTCTACGTTTATCTCCATCCTGTTGGCTGCTGCTTTCTGTATGCTGTCAGAGCAGTGGGCGTCGAGGATGGTGGACGAACGCATGAATGCCGGGCTTTGTATGCTGGCATGTGTGGGCTGCGATCACCTCTAGTCTTACCATTTAGGTGGAGGCGTGAGAGGGAAAAAATATAGGGTTCGCCTTACTACTGCTGCATAAAAACCTTACTTTTAATAGGGAATTCCGAACATTTCCAGACTGGTGCTTGTGAGTTTCAAAACTGAAATGGGTTTTGTTGAGCTCACTCACATCAAAGTGCAGGGAGGAGATGGAAAAGTTGTAGCTTAAATAGAAAATATGGCGTTGCAGTTGGAGGTACAAGCAATAGCAGTCATTTCTATTTCACTGCAAAGCCCTGGGCCTCTCGTTTCAAGGGAAAATTTACAGGACGGAAGGCAGAGGAGGAGGTGTGGGGAGCGCAGAAAGGTCTTACTGGCAGCTCTGTGAGGGCCAATAATCAACTTTGCTACTAATCGTCAGCGTGCATATTCAGGTGGCTGTATCTGTTTCAGCTAAACAGCCCTCCTGGGCCAGTTTTAAGTGAGGGTGGGCTCCCACGTGCCTCACCAGATCAATACACATCAGTGGGGACAAAGAGCGCCTTTTAGAAAACAAAAATTCCAAGTAGCGGGAATCCAAAGTGAAACAGAGGTACCGCGGTGTTTGCTTTGGATGGGGTTTCACTGTTCCACTGCTGCCTCTGCAGCTGAACATGCTGCTAAAGGCGGCGGGTGGTGTAGGTGGTGGTTTCTAAAATGTGTACTCCCACAAACACATACGCAGAAAGAACCAACACATTCAAGCTGATTTTCTTTCCCTTTTGTCTCTTTCTTTCCCTCACACACACCCACACAAAGGAGAGCTTTCTCCACTCGGGCCTTTTGCTTTTTTAACTCTTACTCTCATTAAAGCCGCTGCTCCGGCTGCAGCCTGACCTGCTGGTACATGGAGGACTCAGCTGAGCGATCAGATTGGGACGTATGCAGTCAGGCATGCGCTTGGCCCCAGATGACCTTAAATTCTCCAGGCTGGACATGTCCTTCTACGGAGTTTGGAAGCAAAGCTAGGGGTTTCGAATCACTTCAGTAATAAATTTTGACATTTTAAAATGGGATTATGCAGGATTAATTCACTTTGGTGATACAATGAATATCGCACATTGTATGTCATTATTTTGTATATCTTCCACATTTTCTCTCCTCTTTTTCAGCAACCATAGCCATAATAACTGTTAATGCTCTGCCATATTCTTCTGATTACCCCGTACGGGCCGCTGTTATTGCTGCTGGAAACATAAAACATGTGACTTCCTGTGGGGATTTTTCCTGAGAAAGACCTACCTGACACCAGATTTTGGAACAACAGTGTAAATGTTTTCCTGAACTGGATATAGGTGGAATCACAGCTGCTGTGTGAAATGAGTTAGCAATGAAGAGCAGAATGCAGCAAAGTGGACATTTTCTTGGAGAGCGTCCCAGGTTATTGCCCATCTTTTGCTCAGGGACACTTCTGCAAGACAGATCATCTGACTGAAGAACAAGCGCTACGTCTCTGCCACTGAAGAGAAAATGCAAAACTGGGAGACTCTCTTTCTTTCTTGTTCAATACCCAAACTTTTGACCTTCCATCTCCATTTATCAGCACAACACACAAAGCACAAATAGAGTCTTTGGTACGTGGAGCATTGTGTAAATGTCAGAACAAGCTGTTACTAAGCCAAAATCGAGCTGCTGTTCCGAGTTCAGACTAATGTTTTCCCAGGAGCGCCAACCTCTGAGTGAAAGTTCAGACCAGGGGCTGTTGCACTGAAAATGCACCTAACTGGACAAAATAAGCTGAGCACAGATAACAAAGGCTACTTAGTTTCAAACAAGAGTAAGGCTTAGAGGTTCTTTTTTCCCATGGGAGAGCAACACAACGACAAAACCGCTGCTGCAAGATGCGTGCAAATGCTGCAGACACATGGTAAGCATTATGCAGCAAGTGGAACGCTCATAAATGGAGAAATTGTGCAAATGTGTTGTTTTTATTCATGTGTTATCACTGTGTGGTACAGTGTTGGACTTCTGGTTTAGTTTCAGGCTTAAAACTTTGCAGATGGATGCTGGACTGATGGACTCTCTGACCGGTTTTAGTGTCCCTGTCGTTCTGTTTCTCTCGTGCACATCCTCCCCATGTGGCCTCCCCTGCAGATCGTGTGAGAAAATTACATTTATAGCTCAGTAATAGAGCACACCAGCGTTTAACAAAACTTGTTAAGGTTATTTTACTGAGTATAAAAGTGGTGCTGCTGAAGTTAAGGAGTGGTTTCTTCTTTTACTGGACTTTGAGTGTATCTGCAGTGTATACAGACATCCAGAAAGTCTAGTGTTGAATGGCGTGTGTATCTGTATATATACAGCATGTGAATGATCACACATACGTATGTGTGTGTGTGTGTGGCAATGGCCCCGGTGCTTAAACCCCTGCGGTTCATAATTCATTCTACCTAACATCCCCATAAACATCCTGCTGCAACTCCCTCGTGGTTTGTTTATGAGCTCAGC
>JAPZEA010000010.1:5200916-5211725 GCA_029783685.1 Heniochus monoceros
ATTCCTGTGACTAGACATTTTTTCAGCGACTTGGTCTAACAATACACACATTATTACAGGGTTTGCGAGGTGTTTTTGCTGAATGCGTGTCCAAAATGCTCCGTTTCTTTGATCAATTGTTCTTACAGAAATGCTCCTTTCAGTTTCAGTGGACGTTATCCGCCACATGGTGGCATCGCAGCATCACAGTAGCGACTGCCTCACACGGCAGACTTTCTGTACAGCGTTCTGTTGACTGCTGAGAGTCCCCTATGACCTGCTGTTTAATTAGAAGCTGTATTGACATGGCTGATAAGCTGATAATATTTAATGAGCACTTTGGCATTTCGTAGACTCTCACTGTGCCACTTGTGGCTAAGAATGTATAGTTTCATTGTTTTCATCTCAGATACTGTATGATAGTTAAAGCTTAGCAACAATGCAGGCTTTTTTCATGACATTTTGGTGACTATGAGATGTAAATAATAAATCAAATACTTGTTCTATGATATACTTCTTCTGATCCTTTCCACAAGATAGTCAGCCATGTAAATACTGTATTTCTACGAGCTGTAAGCATATTAGGTGCATGTATAGCGTCTTTGTTGGAGTACCAGTGTGTACAGAGCAAACTAGAGCAAAATTTAAATCTGCATCAGTTGCATAAGTGTTCAAAATCCATGTTGACCAGAATGTGTATTAAAGGGAGGGGAGTGAGAATGCACCGTCCTCACTGTCCACCAAATACACACACACACATTCACTGCTGCCGAAATTCTAAGAAACTAAACATGCCGCCATTGTTTGCTTGGAGCTCAACCCACGGGTCAAAAGCTCAGCCCTGGAGATCGATACACTTTCAACACCATCGCCACCCCCGCACAAAGCCATGAGAACAACACTTCCCCAAAGCTGGAGTTGGCTGGTCTTATGAGAGATCAACCTGCGGCATCTCTGAGTCAGGCCAGGCCAGGATGGCGAGAGAAGGAGCGATGGTGTCTGTTATGTGCAGTTTTACATGTCTAACAGTGCTGGCATTGCTGACAGGTTGCAAAGCAGATGGGTCGGTTCTACCAAAGCCTGAGAAACGCTTCAGCGGGCCTCCACGCAAGGAGCTAGAAGTCAATCAGCAGCAGCTCAACACATCGGCCTTAAACACAGCCTTGGCCTTTGAACCTTACCATGACCTGGTCACCAGAACCACTGCTGCGCCCGGGGTCCAGCAGCAGCAGCAGCACAACATCTTGTTCTCGCCCTTGGGCCTGGCGTCAGCTCTGGCTCTGCTGTCCCGAGCCTCTCGTTCTGAGAGCCGGAGCCAGGCCCTGGAGGCGTTGGGGCTGGCAGCCAACTCTACAGAGCGGAGCGTGGAGGCCACCATATCTGCTCTTACAGAGCTGCAACGCAGCCTCACTCTCCAGGAGGGAGGGGTTGGAGGTGGGGTTCAAAGGGCACCGTCTGAGGCTGGAGCCGGAACAGGAGCAGGGATTGGGGCCACAGCAGGGGTTGAAACTGGAGGTGCAGATGCTGGAAACAGAGCTGATGGACATGATGGAGCAGAGGGTAGGACCGGACCTGAGGATGGGGTTCATGCTGGGGGTCAATTGAAAGTGTGGAGCGGCCTGCATATTGATGGAAAACCCTCACTGGACTATGATAGTTTTTTGTCCAGGCCTCAGCACACTGGACCCTCCGCCTCCAACATCAGCTTTGAGACGCTGATGAAAGACTTGCAAGCCTCTGACAAACTTGAACTTAACAATTATGTTTATTTCAAAGGTAGTTTCTTGTTGTATGACTGATGAAAGTTGCAGTTTTTGTGCACGTGTATTTATACTCTCAATGCAAGGTTGGGAGGTCAAAAACACATGAAAGCTTAAATGAAAATGCATCGCAGCTAAATTAGAAAAAGCAAAGTCAGTACACTTCCAATATGTAAATTCACACAGTTGCTTTTTATAGGTGTGCAACCTCTATCTTTGCCAATCTATTTTCATACTTCATCTGTAACCTGTTCCCTTTATTAATGACACATAAATCAGGTCGGCAACCATTTGAGCGGCGCCACACAGTGCCACGGAGCTTCCAGCTGAACGCTACGACCAGCGTGGAGGTTGCCATGATGTTCAGGGACGACTCCTCCGACGTGATGATGCTCTATGACACCAACTGCTCCGCCACGGTGGTGCGGCTGGCCCAGTCAGATCGCCTGGCCTCGCTGCTCCTGCTTCCCAAAGCCGAGCTGCAGCCCCTGGAGGACTGCCTCTCCGACAGCCGGATGAGCTTTTGGCTCAGCAACCTGAAGCCAGGGTAGGTAGGGAGTCCAAATGGTTGGACACGAACAAGGTGCAGGCCGTGTCACGCTACCCTCTCACTCATGTCTTCTCCTCACTACTTGCATGGACTTTTGTGTCAGCAGCTTCAAGGATGAGTGAATGTGAAATGATTCCACTTTTTCATCCCTATTTGAATTACATGAAGTACTTACTGGTGTGAGTTCAGAAAAGAAGCTTCAACATGAGGCCAGGAGGAGCTGTTTGGAAAACACAGCTGTTGTTAAGCTAGAAAGGCAACGTTTTAAGGGTTGGTTTGCTCTATATGCAAATATTACACCCAAATTTCTTTTACCCCCAGTGATATCTCACGATGCAGGTTGTTTTTATGTGTTCTGTTTTCAAGACATCTGTCTTTGAGATTTATATTCCCAGCTCAATTTAATGGAGGTGGATGGAGTTTCATTGGTGATGCCCACAGCACTGAACATCTTCACATTTTAAAAATTCCACAGGATTGCGTCCTTCTAGAGGCAATAAGTGTGTTTCTGTCCTCTGGTTTTTATGAGGAGTCTGTCACCTTCCTCAAATTCATACATGAAGCAAACATAGATGCCATATTTCCATCCTGTTTCCATCATTGTTTTCTTCAAACTACGTCATTTCGCTGTGCACTCTTCTTCTGCTAAGGTTTAATGGTATCCAACGGGAGAATTAGTGCCCCCAGCTGTTTATCTCACTGAACCGACTCCACATACATACACAGTTTCCTTTTCCAGTTTTCTGCAAATTCTGGATACATTTGCGCTGAATTTGGATGGAAAGTTGACAAGTGTCCCAGTTGCTCTGGATAGTCCTCAGAACATGCTGTGAACTCTTATGCTTGTCCTTTTTATTGTGATCATAAACAGAACTCCATTCACCTCCATTGTAGAGTAGACATGTCACAGATGAATATGTCAGATCATGGACTGAAATGGAATATTGCAAGGACAAGCGTAAGTGAGAAAATATGTTCGTTAATATGCTTTTTTTTTTTTTTTTTTTGCAATTTGGGTGGACTGACCCTGTAACAACACAAAGGTCATATTTGTAACAGTCCTGTTTCAACTTTTGTGTATGCTTAGGGTGTAGTGGTGAAGCATGTGTGGTGGCTGGAGTCTGCGTATTCGTGTATGAACATACTAACCCATAGGTTACATGTACAGCATATGCCCTCTATAAAGTGTGTTTGCTTATCCCCGAGCGCACAGTATATTGATCCATGTCACGGCGCAGACACCCTCTCACTGGTCCCCAGCAGTCACTTGCTTTCTGTTGTTCAGTGGCATGATGAATGATGCTGAGTAGATTCTAAGTCAGCAGTAATTACTGCTCTCTATACATCAGGGCGTGAAAGCCTGCAGTCCAGGTCCCACAAGTTGTAACAAGACAACTTAGAGCAAATCAATTCACACATTGATTGTTGTTTTCACAGGCGGGCAGAAATCCTTTTCACTAAGTTCCAACTAAGGAAATCCTACAGTTTAGAAAGCCTCCTGAGGAACTCCGGGGTATCATCCATTTTCTCAGACTCAGCAGACTTCTCAGGAATATCGCCGAAGAAGACGCTGAAACTCGTCAAGGTTAAGAGAGAACCAAAATGTTCTGTTTTTCTTTGTCAGAATTCAATACTCTGAAAATACTAGGCATAGGCATTTGGTTGAGACCTTTAAGGAACAAATTAGAAATTTGCTTTCATTGACTTTGGACAATGGACATGTTTAACTTTTTCCTCATCTCTCTTTCTTTAAAACGTACATTTCGCTCAGTTTATTCTCTCCATCTGTGTTCTCTCACTGCCCCTGTCTCTGTGTCGTTACACTCAGGCTCCTCATGAAGTCATGCTGGAGATGGAAGAGACCAAGTCAGAAGACGGGGGGAGACCCGACATCATGCTGGACTTCTCTGTCCCTCCGAGAATTACCTTTAGCAGACCGTTCATGCTCATAATCTATGACAGTGTCACAGGGCTCGTCCTGCTCATAGGGAGAATTATTGATCCCACACATGTCTAAGCTAGAGTGAGCTTTACTCTCTCCTTTTTGTCCTTTTTTCCCTTTTGCTATAGATATAAAACTGCATTCACTTACAATACATTATATAACAGCATTGGTTTGTTTTTTCCATAGTGTGGCATATTATATTGGAAAAAAAATGCATTTCCTGCAATTTCACTGAAGTTGCAGAGTGTGTTTTGCTTTACCTCCAATTTTCCAAACATTTCAGCATGATTTATGGTTCATTCCTCCATTTTCACAAAATGATGAAAAGACATTTAAATAGCAGTAATTTATCCCTGTGACTGAATCTCTGCTATTCCTGCAAAAAAAAAAAAGAAAAACATAAACCACTTCTTCCACTACAAAAGCATTTTCTCTTTTGTCATTTTTTCACTCTGCAGCCCATTTCCTCCTGTAACATCTCTGTATCGTCTTATGCAATTATCGGAAATGGCTTTGCAAGAACGTCTGGGCTTATTAGCCAGGCTAGAAATGAAAACGCTCATAAAACACTGTTACATTTTCACACTGCAGCAGAGTTTAGCAGCTCCTGGACATTAGCTCATTTTTACCTCGGCATCAGACAGACTTGTGGAGATCACGCGATGATATTGAGCTTGTTGAGGAAATAAAGAATAGAAGATTTCTAAAGATATAAGAAAGACATTTAGAATAGTTGGTGAGAATGTGTGGAGCAGGCAGACATGTCATTATGCAACAGATATTAAGAGTATATTATGCAGGATTTTCCTAAAAAAACACTGACCTGCTAGAAGTGTGTGGTGGTGTATTTATCTGATGTGACCCTTCCATCTGCTTGTATTTTCTTATTCTACTGTGGTCAGGACGTTTCTGGGCTGAGGTGAGGTCTGGACTTTATTATAAGGTAGCTACTAACAGACCTTAAGCAGCACGCATCTGAAAATGGTGGGCACAGTGCTGAAAACCAACAAACAGTAGGCTTAACTGGCATTTCCTGCATAGTACATCTACAAAAGGTGTTTCTACATTCATTTAAGGCAAACAAAGGGAGTGGAGATGGGCCTTTGTGCACACAGTGATTGAGATTTAAAAGACATAACCAGGCATATGCAGAGATGAAAAGCACACAGATGAATATTTCTGTCTTTGTGGGTCCACAGAGCTTTAGTCATGAATCTGCTCAGTTTTATGCATCTGGCCCCAGACGTGGAGAGTAAAGACAGCAGACACTCTCTGACACTCTGTGTTCTCATTTTTTACTCTCACTTTTTGTTTGAGCAACCGAGTCACACATTAAGGATGGCTTCCAGGACGGATTCTCCAGATTGTGAGACCATATTGTCCCCATATATAAACGATTATCTTATTATCCTACACTGTTGATTCTGATGACCTTGTAGTCAAATGATTGCCTTTTCAGTTAGCTGCGTTGCTTCTATTAATATTACTACTGGATTTTATTTAGATCTAAGTGGCAACAATGCAGGTTTTTTTCAGCCATGCCGTCACAGCTCCGGCACAACCCTTTTGCCGACGCTGAACAGTTTTGCCCACCTATCTGCTCATTATTATGGTCTAAACCGCATTACGCCAATGTGGCAGAAACGTCATCAGCTGACAGAGTGAAGGGAGTCCAGGGGTGAGTCGGGTAGCTGAGGCAAGTTCACACATGGCTGTAATCACAGCAGGACAGAAGGGTGTAGACATGTTTTTGGACAGCAGAGGTGAGAAAACGTTGGCGGACGTCATGAATATGAAAGACGCCAGGTTATGAGGACATAAGTACCTACATGTACATTTTTACAGGAGCTGTATTTTTTCTTTGACTTTTAGTCATTGTTTAACTTTGATGAGATCAAAAAGGTTTAAACTTCCAACTGCAAGTGCTGCCGTAGATACTCATTTATCTTACAGTATATGAATATTAACAGTATAATAATTGTGGTAGTAGGGTTTTTTTGGTTTCAAAAAGAGTGATGGAATGAATTCTGAATTAGAAATTCCACTGAGAAGCTCGGGGAACAGAGGCTAGCTTGGAGGTGACGTCAAGACTTCAGCTCATCCATCACCTTAAAAAGACGGACGTGTTAGCAAACAGCTGCTGTTTGTTCGTTTTCTTCATTGTCTTTGCATTTTGCTTTCATGAGCTGATTTGCAATAAGATGCAGACAGGAAACAGTGAGGGACAGAGAAGAATATGACATGCTCTGTCGCCTTAGCCGGGGCACCACGAACTCTGCCTAGACTGTTTTTAATTGAACAGAGGTCAAACAGCATTAGTAAATGATCACATTGTGTTTTATTTACATGTCACGCAGTGTGCTAACCTTTCTGGATAACCTCAGTTATTGAAATAACAACTCGCTATAAATGAATGTGACTCAAGTGTCTGCTCATTTTAAAACAACTCAATAAAGTGGTTGAATACTGCATTTAAAAAGCATAACCACTTATTACTTTTCCAACAGGTTTGGTCAGTAGTTTTGACAAGTTTATATTTATGGAGAAAGCAGAAAAGCATTGAATTGTTGATGTACGTACTCGTTAAATACATTCTGTTACCATTTGTTAGATCACGTAGATAAACACTGTGGAATAATGATGGAAAATGATAATGGAAGTGTGGTCATTTCACTGTGAGTGGTGATGTAAAACTTCTGCAGAGCCAGTTGGAGAGTTTCATTAATAGCGTGGGGTAAAAACTCCCAATGAGCGCTCTGCTCGATCTACTGGCAAGTCATTTCCCATCAAGCATCATGCTTCTGCAGCTCCTGGAGAGAAACTGCGGCATCTTAGCCCTCACAACTGTGCACGTCTTTGTGCCGCAAGATTTTCGTGTCTCACACAGTCAAGCCTCCAGAGCAAGTTGTACGAGATGGCTAATTTCAAACAAGGCTACTCTGCTGGAGTTGTGGGAAATACAGAAACTCCGTAGAGTGATGCCTCTTTGACCTCATAAACAATCTGTGACAGAGTACAGACAACAGCTGCAGAGAGCAAACCCCCAACACAGCCAGATTTAATTTTGTCCAGTCATCAAGTTACTCAGAGAAATAACATCAGTTATCTACAGCTGATAGGACCTGTTGCCTGTGATGTTTGTCATTTCAACCGGTGAAAGCCACTGGCTGAAAATGAGAAGCTGCAACCTGAACGTGCTGTATGCTGCTCTTTGTTAATAAGAAAGAGAGGAGAGACATCAGACTACTTGCCATCATAGTTTAGCAAATTTGTCAGAACAGAGTCAATCAACAGTGTGGCCAAATCATTTCTCTCATTCACACACTATCAAATGCAGCGCTGCATCGGTAGTGGGCTGAGGAGGACAAAACACCGCAGAGGACAACACAGAAAGGATCAGGATTCTGATTTATTTTTCATTTAAACTCATGCCAATCCATTAAAACATCCCCGGACCTGCTCCAATATTGTCTTGGGGCATCTTTATTATCAATCTTTTAGTTATGAATCAGGGCCTTGAGTTTTTGGATCAAGTAGCTTGTGAAAAATAAGGTTTGTCAGGCTACAGCAGTTATTTCAGTGGGTCAGATACATATTTAATCAGCATTTGCGGTTAACATAAGTATCAGAAGGACTTTGATTTAGGCTAAAAAAGCTTGATCTGGACATAGTCTACATATTTCATTACACTGTATATTGTTTCCAGCTGTATTATAAAGAGGAGTGTTTGCATTTAAGACATTTACAGCGTTGTTTCATGGCTTGGCATGAAACAAGAAATGCTGGCTTGCTATTACCTTTCTACTTCTACTAAATCAAAATTGTTATTATGATGAGTCAACAGGGGTTCAGTCACCCAGGTATACTGATGAAAGGCTGTATGATTTAGAATACCACTTCATGCTATTTCATGAAAAAAAGCAAATCAGTTATTTCACAATGGATATTGAGTGAAAATCAGAATGACTTCACAGTCTGAAAAGATTTCTGTCATGTTTCCCTGCACCCTGAAAGGCCACTGATTTCTGCTGTATTATTTGCTTTCTTTTAGTATTTGTTGATAATATAAGCATGAAGGCATGTGATGCAATATGTTATAAAACATATGTGCACATGTTCTTCCAGCAGCCCACTCTCTGGCCAGTGGTTCTTTACTCAGGCTGTGGTGAGTGAGTTGAGTTGCATCAGTTAAGATCGTCCAGTCAGGTATTTCGGGGCAGAGAATAGGGGCTGGTCTTGGTTAATTTTTGACCGAAGTGTCAGCTGACTCTCAGAGCTCCTGTATATAATGGGGAAGTTTCTGGCAAACTGTCTGCAGCAAAGAGGACATTAAAGGTAAGCATGGCACTTTATGGAAATATACCAACATTTTTTATATAACTTTAAACTTTAGACGTAAAAAAAATTAAAAATATGGTTTGCAAGTGAAGCTTTGAAGACGTGGTTACATGATATATAATAGTTTGGAAGTGTAGAGCTGCTTAGAAGCTAAACCATGTCAACGTCTGTTTAATTAAAAGGTATGGAGCCATCAGGGGTCTATATTATCTCATAGTACTGTGACTTACTGTACTGAGCCCAGCTAACCTCCTCTGGTTTCCTTGGACAGGCTATAAAGATGCGAGGGATCTTTGCTAGTTGTGCACTCACAGCACTGCTGCTAGCTGCAGCCTGCGAGGACCACCACCACCACCACCACCACCACCACCACCACGGCACTGAACACAGCCATGAGGGAGAAATGAGCTGCCACAAGCTGTCCCCTCCCAACGCTGACTTTGCCTTTGCCCTCTACAGAAGTCTGAATGCCAAGGCTGCTGCCGGAAAGAACATATTTTACTCGCCGCTGGGCATCTCCACCGCCCTGGCCATGCTGTCCACAGGGGCCAGCGGTGGAACCCACAGTCAGCTGTTCTCCAGCTTGGGCTACGGCACTCTCAACCAGGCAGAGGTCAACGAAGCGTACGAGCATCTTTTCCACATGCTTGGCCACAGCCAGGAGAACTCGCAGATGGTTGTCGGCAACATTGCTGCGCTGCGCACTGGCTTCACTCCGCTGGAAAAGTTCCTGAAGGACGTGCAGCACTACTACTCCGGTGAGATCGTCAACATCGACTTTACCAAAACCGCTGAGGCTGTAGCTGAGATCAACAGACTGATTGCGGCTAAAACACAGGACAAGATCAAAGACCAGGTGAAGGACTTGGACGCTGACATGGCCATGGTGCTGATAAACTACGTCTACTTCAGAGGTAGGACACATCTGCATATGTGTAGTTTGAGGCTCTCAAAGACAGAGCATGCCATGAATATGTGAGGTAGACGAGTCATGAAAGATATAAAAAGAATGCGAGATTATTTCAGCACATACTGCAACATTTTAAAGCAAGTAACCACGATCGTTTGAGCTGACGTGCAGTAACTTCTTCCCACTGCATCATACAGGACAGTGGGAGAAACCCTTCAATAGTAACCTGACAAGCAAGGCAGACTTCCATGTGGACGATACCACCACTGTTCAGGTGGACATGATGAAGAGGACAGGTCGCTACGACTTGTATCAGGATGCTGAGAACCACACCACTGTCATCTTGCTGCCCTACAAGGGCAACACATCCATGATGATTGTCCTGCCCGATGAAGGCAAGATGGCGGAAGTGGAGGGCTACATCAACAAGGACTACATCCTGCACTGGCATGACTCCCTCTTCAGGAAGTAAGAGATTAATTTGATTTTCTTTTGAACCCTCATCTCCATGGTTGTAAAGTGTAGTTCAGTAGTCTGTAATTGAATAAACAAGATGGAAATCAGCTATATATTCTGACCATGGTGGTGTCCTGTTTCTCAGCTCTGTGGATCTGTTCCTGCCAAAATTCTCCATCTCTGCTGATGCCTCCCTGGAGAGCACTTTGAAAGAAATGGGCATAACTGACGCGTTTGGAGACAGTGCTGATTTCTCTGGCATATCTGACGAGGTCAAGCTCAAAGTCTCAAAGGTAGGAGAGGCAAATGTGTTTGTTATGTACATTGAAAACCTTTTGCTAGCTTGTTGCCTCTACATTTTCTAACAAGACACTCACTGCCTGGTCCTGGTTCCTCCGCAGGTGTCCCACAAGGCCGTGCTGAGCGTGGACGAAACAGGAACAGAGGCAGCAGCCACCACCACCATCGAGGTCATGCCCATGAGTATGCCTGAAACCATGAAACTCGACAGACCCTTCTTGGCCTTCATCCTGGAGCACTCGACTAAGAGCATCCTCTTCATGGGCAAGATCAACAACCCCACAGCCATGTAAAGATGCTAAGGAAATAAATGTTACGTTTGCTACATTTTCACGCTGAAGTAAGTTTTAGTAGCTTCAGGACATGAGCTCATTCTTACCTCAGCATCTGAAAGCCCTGTAGAGATGTCACAGTGATATATTTGTGTTTGATGAATAAAACAACAGTTCTATCATCACGTAACAGACATGTCAGAAATGTCATGTCATGTGAACCTGGCTTGGTGTATAAATGTCTAAATACGTCATTATATATTTCATCCAGCTGACTGTTGCATATGATGCAGACATGA
>JAPZEA010000010.1:5593220-5603261 GCA_029783685.1 Heniochus monoceros
ACTGATACTTCCACCAGGTAGCATCAGTCTGTGTGTGTGTGTGTGTGTGTGTGTGTGTGTGTGTGTGTGTGTGTGCTGTCTTGGGGTGTGTGAAAGCGTGTTTTCCCTCTGCTCGCCGAGTCTCCACTCACTCCAACTGCTAATAACTCAAATCAGCAGAAAGTCACACTCTCAAATGTGTGTGTGTGTAGCAGTGTGTACATTCACAGCAAGTCGAGGATAAATGTTTGCAATACTGGATCCAACCCATTTAGGTTAAGCATTTAATGATTTCTGGTGCAATTGCACAGCTGAAACCACATCTGCGCCCGTTGTTGTTACACGCATGCAAACACCCTCGCATGCACACACACACGCGCGATTATTGTTATTATTCATTTTTCCTGCCTCTCATCCTCATCACCTAACTGATTGGCCTAATGAATGGAGTGCGGTGGACGGTAATGTGTCTGAATAGGCCACTCCAATCATTAGCCGGCCTACGTCTGACATGGGAAGGATGTATGGAAAGGAGGAGTGATTGTTTTACTCGCATAAGTACAGTTTGGATGCGGCGTTGGTTGATTGCCAACTTGGGCCGTTTGAGTGTCATCCCCTACTCCTATTTTTTTTTTTTTTTCGTGTAAAGCTGCCATAATAAATATTTTAAAATTAGCAATGGATCCCATGACTGCTTTCGTTTGAAAGTAGTAGCTCATAGTTTAATTTTTTGGGTGTTACTGATGTTTATTTTCAGGAATTTGTAGTTTCCCCCACTTTGAAGTTAGGATTTATATGTCTAATGAAAGATATTACAGCATTATAAACCTGATGACGAACAAAGAAAAAAATGTTAATTAATTTTCTAATGGATTAACTAGCTAATTGTTTCAATGCTACATAAGATATAGTTTGAATTGATTGGTAAATAGAAGCTGATATACTCTGAGTTAATGAACTGAGTGTCCTTTGCTAAATTGCTCTGTAAGATCACACGGTCACAGTTCAGTAGTTCAACTGTACACACATTATATCGTTATATTTTTATTTTCATGCTGTTACTGCAAAGGGAGCCATGCACTTGGAGCTTTTGCCCCCTCACCTTGATATATATGGATAGATGATGCTGTCAGGTTTGCACTCGTGACGCTTGCAAACATGTAATGAAGCACAAATCCTACTTTCCCCCTCCAGGCTTTGATGTTGAGTCAATAACTATCTTATAAGCCGTGCTGGTGGGAACGCGTATGTTGATGGGTATAAGAAAAATTTGCAGGTGAGACTCTTTTTTTTTTTTTCCTCCTCCAAAACACCTTCAGGCTATGAGTGATGTGGTTTCTCCATGGTAACAGTGAGTGCTGAATGTCAGTAATGTATAGTTCACATATATATTAGCGGGCTCAAGTGTGGCGGAAACCAAGATGTTTACCCCTTAAGAAGAAATCTGAGCAGAAAAATATCAACAATTCAGGGAGGAATAGCATTTTGAGGTCATGGACGCACTCTGACCCAGAAATGGAAACCACAGAGAAGAATTTACTTCACAGCCACAGTGGAAAACCAGTAAATTATTAATAATTTGATGAATAATAATAATGAAAAGTACACATTTCCCCTTTAAACCATCCGTAACGTTACTTCAAAGCTCCGTCCACACAAAGGGGGAGGCCACAGGCGGAAAGAAAGCGGTGACGTATGGTATGAAAGTCTAATGTCAAGGGAGGGCAGATGGAGCGGAGAGGAGGAGGTGGAGGAGGAGGGAGGGGCAGCCTGGAGGAGGGAGCCACAGGTGAGAGGGCGCAGGCCTCGCAGCTCTGAGTTAATCACTCCTTCTATTTCTCTGTCAGATCCCGCGAGGGAGGAGGGAGGGAGGATGGAGGATGGAGGAGGAGGAGGAGGAGGAGGTTGGAGGGGAGCAGCTGGCCTTGTGACGGCCACAGGGAAAAGAAAGCTGATTATTAAGCTCTGGCTCTGACTTTTGAGGACTAGAGCTGGAACATGTGTGTGATTTCGTCCCGCGTCGGTGTGTGTGCGCGCGAGCGTGTGTTCAGAGTGTGCGTTTGCGGCTGTTTATGCACATTCATGAGACAGAGGTTATGACTTTCTGTGCGCCAAGGGAGTACACGATCCTGAGCATATTTGTGAGGGAATGTGCGAGTGTGTGTGTGTGTGTGTGTGTGTGTGTGTGTGTGTGTGTGTGTGTGTGTGTGTGTGTGTGTGTGTGTCAGTGTGTCTCGTCCACAGATGCGGAACAGGACCAGTGTAACCACCACTGATGTGTTTGCACTGCGGGAATGATGAACGAGCCGATTTGATATTTGTGTTGCCGGCCTGAGAAATATGAGGCCTGGAGCTCCCCTGTCGCCCACATCCCTCGCTCCTTCGATCCCTCTTTCTCCTCCTCTCCCCCTCCCTCCTCTTCCTCTCCCTCGGCCTCTCGGGCATGTGTGATTTATGAAGAGTTTACCCTCACCCTTTATGAGTGTGCATAAATAATAATGTGACTTGTCACCGTGCAAAGCCGGCACTGCAGTACCTCAGCTGGTGGCTCGCTTTGTGCATGTGTGTGTGCGCTCTCGCTTGGCACACACATGCTCCATCACTGTGGCTGATGCGACAGATGTGAGTGTGTGGCACAGAGAGGGAGGGAGAGAATGATCATTTTTACCTTTTTGGCAGTGTGCCCGAACAATCAGCTGCTAATAATGCAGATTAACATTTTTTTTTTCCTCTCAGAACCTTTGCCTTTTTTTTTTTTGCCCAAGTTTTATCTCTGTTTATGTGTGTGTCGGTTGTAGGTGGACTAGACTTTAATCTTTTCCTCCAATATAAACCTCTTTTAGCCGGGATTTCTCTCTATATATAAAGATTGAAAACACAGAACGGTTGATAATCATAGATCATAGAATATACAATGTATTCGGTGGAAAGACCAAGCAAATCAAATTGTTTGATGCTCTGAATAGTAGAATTTTGTAGCCCGTCTTCACCTGTTGAATGTTCTGTTCTGATTTGTGAATAGAGGTCTGAATGCCTTCATTGAGCTGCTCTTAACTGGCTGGACTTGCACAAATATTCTACAGGGTAAGTGGCAATCACATATATGATATTTTGCCACACTACAGCCATTTTATCCATGAAAAGTAACTGGAAGAAACTGCTATATATGCTAATCTTCAGTGTACGGACACACAGAGGACAATTTGTGTGATAAAAAGCTTGGGTTCTCACGGGGTTTTTTTTTTTTTTTTTCTTAATACATTTTGGTGAGAACTCACAGGAACCAGGATCCACATTTCCAGAATGCAACCCTAATGTGGACATATACAGTTTATATTGTGTTGCCCGTGATCTAATATGAGGATGTGGCAATAAAAGATACATATTTTTTTTAAGTTATTATTTTGTTTATTCTCTTCTACATAATAAAACTTGCATTTTACGCTCAGCCTCAAGATACATCAACCTCAAAGTCAGCACAGCAGTTCTGATTTTTATTTATTTATTTTTTTTTTTACTGTGTATCTATACTTCAGTCAGTTATATAAACATATGCTTGTGCCATTCTGTGAAAATGGTGTGAAAAGCTAATAAGAAGTCGCATAAAAGCAATTTTGGTTTTAAACAGTTGGACAGTTCCATCTTTTCTTGGATGATTTTCTATATTTTCGATTATCCTTCTGTCCAGTACTTTGTTTGAGTGTCAGTGAGGATCTGGAGTTTGAAATGTGTTTTTCAAGTTACTGTTGCATGTTTCAGCGATCCATTATGTATTGAAATGGGGTTAGACAAAATAGCAGAAACACCTTGCATAATATTGCAGCCAATACACCATCGTCATGAACTCCTGCCTCAGAAATGACAGCAGAATCAGCTCCTCCCTGACACTGGGCAGCCTTTTCTGTTTTCCCCACACGATTCCCCCAGTTGCTATTTTTACTTCGTGGAAGCAGTGTTAGATCTGGGTCATCATTTGCTAAATTTGCATGAATGCAGATGCTTAGACCGCAGCACCGACAGACGGAGGAATTTACTTTGGTGTGCTCGTGTTTAGATCAGTGTGTCAGAAGCATCAAAGAGACGTTATGTTCAATGTGGAAGCACTAGCTGCTATCTGGAACTGCTGGCATCTCTTCAAACGGAAAGAGAGAAACATTTAGAGGTTCAAGTAGCGACGTCTCTGTGTATGATTCATTATTTTGAGAGAGTCCCTCACCACGGGCTTGACAAGTTAGATTGTGCATCTGTCTGTGTGCTTCAGCTCATGAGTGGGAGTCGGTGTGTGTCTCTTCACCCGTCTTTGTGTCTTCTGTAATCTTACACACTGCCTGTGTGCGCAGCCATTTGAGTGTGTGTGTGTGTGTGTGTGTGTGTGTGGAGAATGGGGCTGGTGGGTAGGTTAACAATTTGCATTTTGAATGTTTTCTTTCCCAACAGGTTTTATTATTAACCATCAATGAGGAGATTGTGGTTAAAGCTGGGGATTTAAAGGCGCCTATATTTTCCATGACCGAACACAATTGATGTATTCATTACTTTTCAGATATGCATGATAATAAACACAGCACACCGTAAATGCGAATAGCCTCTATTGCACGTTTTGGGCCTATCCTTGTCAGCCATCAGGGCCAATTCAGTGGGGAAAACAAAGGGGTTTGTGGCTGTAATTGAATTGTTTTTGAAGCTTTATATTTGGGGTTGATATGAAATACACATACAGTGGGTTTTCTTCATCTGAGGCAGTGACTTGAGAAGATGATTGAATGCTGCTGAGCACAAAAGCTCTCTCCGCTCCCTCTCCAGGCCCTGGAAAGCCTGCTGTGTGCACCGCTTCATGATGATCGGCACTACATGCGTCTGCTTCACAGAGCGGCGGCCAGCTTTTTGTTTGTCCGTCCTTGCAATTCTCTTAACAGGTGTGTACATAAATTAACATTCCCATCATTTCCCGCTCTCCCACCTTGCTATAAACGCATCTCCAGAAGCCTTCATCCTTGAACGTGGAGCTCCCCGAGTTGAGTGCGAGTTACGCCACCAATCTTTGTTGGGGGACCAGCAAGGGTTTATTTCATATCATGCTCCATAAACCAGCACTAAACCTGGGAGGGCGAGCAATCAGGAGGTGAACACATTGTGGGCCGTGGGGATTCTCCAACATGGCTGCACCACCAACTCCCCCGGATTCTCGCCAAGCGTTAAATCAAAGATGGGGGAGCTGGCTATGCGCAGGGCTTGAGATTAGTGCTGGAGAAATGATTCCATGCTAATTGGAAAAAGAAACCCTACGACACCTTATGAGCAGAAAACCTATTATGCGGCATCATGGGGAGAGTGAGTGGGAGAAATTGAAAATGTGATGAATACAAATGACGACAGAGTTTAAAAGCGAGTGGGCTGAACTTCTGATGGATGGATCAGCCTAATAGGGGATGAAAGTATTCAGAATAAAAACCACAAAGTAACCCCCATGTAGCCTGATTTGAAAGGGCTCTTATGTCGTCGGGTGGGGCGGTTGGAGTTGAGCCATTAGGAGGGATGAAAGGTTGGTCCCCCAAAATCGATGGACGTACCCCGCCTGCGCCGCCATTACAACACCTGACACAAAAGGACAGCAGATTTCATCATTTCACGATCATGCCCTCAAAGGCTATTCTGTGTGAAAAGGAGTGGTTATAATGTACTGGAGGGAGACAAGGAGCAGAGAGAACCTTGGGAGAAAATAGAAAACCGTGCCGACAGTGTCGGGGTAGTAATGGGCAGAGGTTCGGCTGAAAGGTTGGAGTTGTACAGTTAATTCAAGCTGACAGGGTAGGGGATAAAAATGGGTTTCTCTCTCTACAGCCAACTGGAGGGCCAACCCTGTCCAATCTCTTTGATGGACAGAGGTACACACCCCTCCCCTCCCTGGTAAAGGGTGAGACAGGAGTGCGAGGGAGGCGCCTTATTGAAGGTGAAAAGTTGCAATGTTTTCTGAGTGGACAGCCTCAAGGGCAGCTGGCAAGACATTAGAGGATGTTATTAGAAGGCAATGGGCTGTACCTTCCACTCATAATCCTCCCACATGGGAACTGCGAGTGCGCCTCACCTGATGCCGTCAGTGAAGACCAGCCTTTACTCCTCCGTTCAGGTAAATGTTTCTTTGCAGACGCTCAAACTTAACTCAGTCCAATCACGTTTTTGAATCAGAACCCCGGCGAGCCCCCGACGAAATATCCCCAATCCAGCGGAGAGGCTCTGGAAAGCACAGATGTACTTTATTGCATATGGAAACACGCTGGCAGTTTTACATAACAGGCTCATGTTTGAATAAGCTCCCGAGTCATTTTTCAGGAAAAGTTAGGTCACAAATTTTGCTAAGTTGTATCTATTTTACATAACACCTCCACGCATGGCAAGTCTTGATCAACACGGCCTCACATTGAATTGAAATTTGAAATACAGTCTATAATGATGGTGCAGCCCGACACAACATTTTCCCTCTGGAAGCTGGGCCAACTAGCCTCCCCTCTATAAGTGGAAGCTAAATAGCCTAGCTTGCTGACGCTAGTACTAATTCCCACTGGAAATACTTTGCATTCATGTTATTTGAAGACTTGCTGAGTCACTGGCAGCTCCTCTATACTCAGTGTCTCTGTACTCAATGCCACATTATACAAAGATGGATTTACATTAGCCTTTGGTAACTGCTTCGCAAACAGCATGTGAGTTACAACCTTACACTATTCTCGGTTGCTGCAGGACTGTATAAAATCTGTTTTCCATCGAACAAATGGGGAATTTCATGAGAAAATATATTAGGGAATTCACTAGAGTGAACCCCTAATAAATGTTAATGATTATTTTTAGTGCTGCCATCTCTCATTCTCACAGCCCTCATTAATTAAGGAAACTTAACTGCAAAACACGTCTAAGTATCCACCACTGATGCATCTAAAGAGAGAACTTGAACATTTTTCTTCCTTGATGCCATTACTTTCTAACTCCGTGCCAGTCTGTCAAATGCCAAATATCACATGAGCATTGCGACTCTATCCACAGTGGTTCTGTCGTGTGAAGGCAGCAATCTAACAGATTCCGTGTCTGAAGAGGGCTTAACACTTAATGCCAGATGTGTAGTCATCCAAGTGTGATCATCTTGGTATGCAGTAAACTGGGTTGCTTAAGCTCAGCATCACAAAACACTCTTTTTTGTGTGTGTGTGTGTGTGTGTGTGTGTGTGTGCGGCAAACGTGGCATAATAATGAGTTTTTTGTCTTCTATTTGCAATTTTCTCCAGGTGCTCTGCCTCTCATCGCCCACCCATGACAATAATTGCTGTTTTCTTCACGGGGACGCTTTGAACAGGTCTCTCAGAACAAGGTCACCCAGGAAGACATCCTCTCACTGCACTGTTTTCTGTATCCATTCATGTGGCTCTTGCTTCCTCTTTGAACAGCCAAGGCTCTTTCATTTACAATTCCATTAGTATGTACTTATTATGTGCCAATAATATCTCATCTTGAAGTATATGCAGCCACCTTGACTTCGCATGCGTTAATCAAAGGTATCCTTGAGTATCTCACATCTGATGATAAAGAAGCTACAGCTATACGTTAGTATGTGAATAAAGGCCCTATAGGTCTGATTAAAACATGTCTTTATGTGTACAAGTGCAATTTCTGACTCATTTAATCATCAGCAATAAGTCTGTTTAACGAGTGAAATAAGGGTAAACTGTTTTATATTTTAAAGCTTTGTGTTGACTGAATGTCAGTGCTGGGAATGAGACTTTCATAAAGCAAACATTGTCCATTGTTTAACACTATTCCCTTGGTGAACCACAGAAGAGCTGCAAAAACATGTTTGTTTATTATTCTAAATGATTGTGGCTGCACACCTGTTACTCCAAAGCTATTCATGCTACACATGCATAATTTTAAGATATTCCTAAAAATGCAACTTCTGAAAAACACCTTCTATTTGCATCTCAGTCCTACGTTTTTAATGCTAAATTGTGTGAAATATGTTGTGGATGTCGGCCATGACTTTTCTTACTGATATTTTTGATAGTTAATAGCTAAAGGTAGTCCCCGTAGACATCCACTGTTTTTATGCCGTATAATATATAGTTTTTGTATACAGTGCAAACTCCTTTCAAATCTCAAAATTGTCATTATTGCAGATTGATTAACTGTGTATAAGCTTATTATTATGACATTTTACATGACAATTTCACAATTATTATAAGCTATAAACTGAGTGAAAGTCAGTGGAGGCCCTTTCACGGCAACTAAATCTGCAACTGTGTACAGTACAAATTCCATCCAAACATTATAACTACTGCACTTGATCTACTGTACAAAACATGTACAGTTTTTGGGTTGCATACCATACTGTATTAAAGCTTGATGCATATCCATTTGAAGGCACCATTCACTTTCCCTGCATCTATAAGTCAAGTTTCATGGCACATCACACACATTTTCTTTAGAGGGTGTTTTGCAAGCATCAATAAGATGTGGATAAATGAAATATACACATATATCAATAATACAGCATAGCATTTTCCATGTCTGAAAATCATTTCACCTGAGGAATTTCCTGCTCAGACTTGTGCTCTGTGTGTATGTGTCTGCATTAGTGTATTTCTACATCATCTGTCTGCCATGTGTGGATGCTGACCGCCACAGCACTGCGCCTTCCTTCACTCGCTCATCCTCAGCATGCTGCCCATAAACATCTGACCGGTCCTCCTTCTCTTCTTGCCTCGTCATGACACGACGCTTGGCAACATTTAAAAATTCAATAAAAACAGCGCAGCTGATGATCACTCTTCATCTGTAATAAAGCACAAATTTGTCGACATGGTGATAATTATAAGAAATTTAACGGAGGGACTACACGGGGGAATGACTCGCCATAATTGCGGGGACCATAAATGTATGCTTTATTGCCTTTATAAAGTATTAATGCTCTATGGTTGATGTGCTCAGAATGTTTCACGACAGCAGCACTGATACACAGCGTGACTGATCAGAGTAATAAAATCCGAAAAAGGGCAAATGGAGGATAATTCTCAGGAGTCAAAGTAGCTACTATTTTAACATAGCTGAGTATTATACTGCCATTTCAAAGCATTTCTAGTTATTCTGTATGTAGAAATATAATATATCCAATTTTGCAGAAATCTCTCAGCTTTCGCTCTGCATTTATCCATTCTGAGTGGTTGAGGACGCGAGCTGCCAAGGCTGTGCGAGTCCTCCAGCATCCTCAAAGATAGGAAAAAGGAAAAGCAAGAGGAAATAAATGCTCTTTGGCTTAGACGCAGAGTTACAGACGGCATCTCTCCAGGTTATTCAAGGACCTCGGCGTAATGACTGTGAAGTCAGACTGACCCACCTTTTCTCCAGTGACTCAACGCCAGACGAGGAGCGCATCTCATTTGTATAATTAGTTGACTGAAAAAAGCCCACCGTCGCATCGCTGTGCAAAATATTCCGAATTAGCATTTAAATTAAGCAACAATTCTTTCTGCATAAAAAGAGGAAAAATTATTCACCATCAAATCAAAGTGTTACATGTATTGTGACATCCAGGAACACCTTGTGGTGGGGGCTTGTTATTTCTTGTCTGGGCAGGACGGCGCTGACTCATTTGGAAAATCATGACTTTCAGATGGGTGCTGCATTCTCTAATTATTAGTAACAGGAACTTTGAGTGGAGGCTTGGATCAGAGCTCGTACTCTTACTTCTCAAATTGTTCAAATTCACTTTTGATTTGAAATCAAGTTGTTATGTGCTTTGACAGCACGTAAACCCGGGCAGACGGTGTCAAAGTTGAACATGTTACATGAACATCCACCTAGCCTTGCTGGACTTAATATCAGCCTGCTTCTGGCACTTTTCATTGAATGCTGCCAGTGGACATAAATTTGGACTCCAGATTCAAGTCCAAGACAGACTGAGCTCTCTCTCTCTCTATCTCCCTCTCTCTATATATCTTAATCTTTTACCACTTAATCATTTACACGCTGCAACTATAGAGTTCATTATTACTTTCATAAACACGATACAAATGATATA
>JAPZEA010000010.1:5613474-5623504 GCA_029783685.1 Heniochus monoceros
ACCACAACTTTCCATTCGCTGCGTCATTTATGGTCAGTGAGCGCAGGGAAATGAGCCTGTTATTGCTTGCAAAGGGGAAACTGAAGTGATCCCTTTAAAATTTTGTTTAAATATCCTAAATGAACAGCTCAATGGAAAACCAGTAGAACGAGGGGTAACCTCAACATCGCGCTACTCTTGCTGTTAGTGATCACGGTTATTCCATTAGAAGTACATTTCCTGTAAATGGTGTTGCTTCCTGCCACATGGAGGATGCCGCTAATTGTGCCCCCTCCCTCTACCGTACCTGGCAGCGCTCCACGTTTGTTTTGCATTTTGCTTAAGAGGATAAGCAGGTTGGGAGTGCTTATTAACACAAAATGAAACGCTGGCTGCTAATCCTCTCGTCAGTGGTCTCATCTGATTACAGTAATTATACCAGTGTCTCAAAATTAATGCAGTAATGATTTATTGATGCTTGAATGGTAAATGCAGGCCTATGTACAGTGGCACATGTAAGGCAAATCTGTCAATTAGCCAGTCAATTAAACAATCAATCAAGTGGTCTGTGTGGTGTTTACATTTAAGGTTTGTTTTTGGGTTTTTTTTAATCAGAAGTGGACCTGCCCGTGTGTGTGTTTTCCTTTCGCCAGTTGACACAATTTGCCTCGAACGTCACACCAGTTCTTCCTGCAGTCGCAGCTCAGCCAGTGGAAGCATGTAGACGTTAGAGTGTACAGCGAGCTGCTAGCAGCCGCAGCAGGTCTGCTGGATTCACCCGATATGTTTGTCAGGTCGGGATGAAACCTGACAGCAGGTGAGCACAGCCATGAGAGCTTTTCAGATTGGCCTTTTCAATTTTTTTTTTTTTTCTTTTTTTTTTCCACAGACATCTCAAACAATCTTTACTTTCATCTGCACCTCCTCCCGCCGCTCGCATATGGAAGCAAATAAAAGCTGCAAAGATTTGTGTCCTACAAGCAACAGGATTCCTAACTGTGAAATTTAATCACTACTGAATTTTTAATGTTAAAATTTATATACCACTGAGTTTATGGCACTGAAGTATTGGACTTTTACTTTGAAAACCCTTTAACTGAATTTTTATGGTCGGAGTTCTCCTCTTTGAAATATTTGCCCATCAATTTTAAGTTGGGCAATTTTAAAAACTTCATGAACACACAGTTTTCAAGGGTTCACAAATTCAGATTATAACATTAAAGTGCCTAATGTTACAAAGGATGTCCTAAGCGGCTACAACTCTGTTAACAGATGCACTGACAAATAAACTTGGGCATATCTTCTACATCATGCTGGTTTTAACTTTGAGAGTAGTTTTCTGAAAACCATCATAATTTATGCTATTAAACAACAACAAACATAATATGTGCAGCACAATGGAACTGGATGTTAGATGTCATGACATTAATTAATCTATTAAAATACCAAATGAACATGCACAAACCAGGAAATGACTCTGTGTCTATCGGAAACGGGTTTTCAGAAACGTACTCTTTGTTTCCGTGTGTTTGTTTGACTCTCTGTTACTTGGTAATGTTGCAGAAGGACTAAGTAATGATTTTAAAGTCAGACTCTTAATGGAAAAGGGATCGTCCGCAAAGAGGTTTGCACGTGTTAAGGGGCGTCGCCTTTCACGCACACCCACTTCCTGTGGGTCACCGTCAGCGTGTGAGGAGGGAGGCAGGGATGTTTTTCTGCTCTAATCAAGCACAGATACAGATAGAAGCTTTGCATTACGCTGCTGATATGTGTAGACAGCTTGAAAGCAATATGAAGTGTGTGTATTTGTGTGTGTGTGTGTGTGTGTGTGGTTACCCGATGGACTTGGAAAAGACGTAAGCATCTGCTTTCTGGCTTTCGTCTCATTCACACACACACACACACACACACACACACACGGACACCTCAAGCACTGTACCATAATTCATAATGAGAAAAAGATTAAATTGGACTTATGAGGAAGGCAGCGCTGTGTTTCCGGCCAAGGGTGTCTCTTAAAAATGCATCAACGTTCATTACTTTGTGCTTAATGGGCTTCGAAGAAATGTGTCTCCTTACCATTTTGGTCACGGCTTAGGAAAAGTGGTGATAATGGATACAAATGAAGTCATGAGTAAAGCTGGACACACAAACTAACACACTCACACACTCTGGTCTCGGTCTGCCATTCGATATCTCATCCACGGTTTGACTAAAATTGGACGCAAATATGATTCGCAGGAAACAGCAATAAGTTATGATTAAAAAATGATGGAGAACCTCATCCCCCAATTAGGACAGAGACTGTTTCCAACATCTGAAAAGACTGGCTGGAAGTCCTCATCCGCTGATGTTCCAGACATATGTGATCACTGATCCCCGCCAAGGCCTACACACACTGAGGCCGTTAGAGCCTGCTTTGCACGACTGTTGGCGAAAAACTTTTATCAGAGCCGTCAACTTTTAATGATTCGAAACCCGAAAAGAAATACCTTGATTTTACATTGGCAGCCACATAAAGTCACACAGATTCCAGTTGCTTTATATGTTATTTTCTCCACCTTATTTAGCATATAAAATTGCTGTGTAAGTTTTAAAATCGATTCAAAACTAGTACAATGGGGCCAAAAATGACTTGAAGTGGTCAGTGATCCCATTGAACAGAACTATAATTATCTAGTCTCCATCTGGTCATGTGGCCTCCTGTGCCAGGAGTGGACCTCCTGCTGTTTGCTGTCTGAGCACGGCCAAACACAGTTAAGCTTCTCAAATGAGGTCAAAGGAGCGGGCTTGGCACAGCTTAAGTTACAGCTTGGACATTGTAGTTTTCAGTGGTATCCATGTTGGCCAAATAACTCCGGTCCCATAGCTCTTGCTGTAATTTATCATAATTTGTTGTGATTATTTTGGAGGGTTTTTTTGTTCGCTTTTTCGTAATTTTGCAGTTTTTTTTTTCCGTAGTTTTAGAATGTTGTGAGTGTAATCGTGACGGTGCTGGTTGTGGAGAAACTCGAAGCTCCTGAAAAACACAAAAACAAAGCGTCTTCAGGGGAAATTTGACAGTTTTGTAGGCAGGATGGATGTACGTTTGTGTGCTTGCTTAGCAGGTTTATCACTGCACTTCCATAACACCGCCTCAAAATCGACACAGCGGAGCCAGAGGTTATATTACCCACAATGCATCATCAGCTTTATACAACTTACACCTTTAATAATTTCCACTATATTCATCAAACTGGAATTAGGTTAAAGTTTGTACTGCTCTGAAAGTCAAGAGAGCTCCAGATGTCTCTCAAGGTGGTTGGGAGGACATCTTAGATGACTGCAATGCAGAAACAGAGGCCAGCACACACCACGTGGACCCGGCTTCGGACTGCAGAGTATCTCTTTTTCTTGGCTTTTTTTTTTTTTTTGCATTATTTAGAGGTGCAAACAACAAGAATGAAAGTGGCATTGATTTTGTATCTCCCCTGTCTACACCAGAGAATACAGCACTAAATTCGAGTAATGTTTTCTCTAATGTACTTCAGCTACCAGCTGCACAATTTCTCTCCTGCTGCAGTTGTTTTCTTTTTGTTTCCAGTTGAATTGTGAATTATTTAATATCATATTTGTATACTAGAAATATATTAGATTGTTGTTCAGCGTTGCTTTTACACTTTGCTGTAAGTAGGAGCAAGTAGCTTAACGAAGCTGACTTCTCTACTCGTGAGCTGACTCCTTAAAACTTAAAACTTCGAACTCTACTGTCCTAACTTCTGTTGTGCTCACCGAGAGGTTGGAATCCCTCCTGACTGGCTAGATAGCAACTGCTGTATTCACTGTCTGCCATTTAATCAGAGTGTCTGACCGTGCAGTGCAGGCACTACATAGTATCCTCACAGATGGAGTGAAAAAAGCCGTGTTTACTGTGCGTCTTGTATAAGAAAAAAGTGAACAAAGGAGCGATTTAGGACACAGCCACACAGCAGCTGTCGAGTATTCGCATGACTGGCCGCGTGTGTGCTCAGAGCAGAAACAACCAATTCATTATTATTATTTACATGTGTCAAATCCAACTATTAGGAAACTAGGGAGCATCAGAGAAAACTGATAATAAAGAAGATTTAATGCTACAGTGATGCACAAGATGCAACAGATACCACAACTAATTAATTATTATGCAATTATTGTATATAGATTTTTGTTGTTACAACATGGGCTTTCCATGCCACATTAAAATCAGTTCACATCCCTGTAAACAAAGTGATGAGGTGTCGTTCTTGAGGAGGAGACTCATTATCAGCCGTCCAGTCACAGCTGTGGAGAACCATGGTCTGAACTTAGCATCACTAAATGCATATATGAAATGAAACACAAATATCACAGTGTCTTGTATTCAATTTTTGCGCTTAAATTTAAGAGCATTTTATTTCATAATTAATGTAATACCATAGCTTTTATTCAAAAGTTTAAGCCAAAATTGTGGCAGTCTGATAAGTGTGTTTCTGTGTGTTTGGATTTCAAGGAATATGGTGGAGAGCTCAGCTCATCACATGCACTTACAGCCTGAAGCCGTTCCAACCCTGCAACACTCGGCTCTTTGATACTGTTTACATGTAACGCTGTTATATATGAATTCCATAAGGAAGATCTGCAATGTGTATGCTGCTTGCATCAAAAGACAAAACAAGTGCAGCTGGCAAACTAAAGCTTAGTAATATTCCCACTGCTAAAATGATCGCCCTGCAGTGTCATGCTTCATTTATATGTTGCTGCCTCAAGCTGTTTCATTGCATGATGCAACTAGAAAACAGAAACAGTTTCAGATAAGTGTTATGCTGCCCGCTCTGCAAACCGAGGACTCAGCCCAACACACTCATATGCATACACTGTTACTGAGACTACGACTCAGGACTATCTCGCTCACTCTACATAAGAGTCAATGTTGTTCCTCAGTCAGCCAGTCATTCACTCAGCGATGCTGTTCAAACAATCAGTCTCCCTGTCCAAACATGTTAATCCACCTACTTCATCCTTATTCCCATGGACACTGGCTGACACGGGCGCACACACACACACACACACACACACACACACACGGGAGTGTCAACAGCATTAGCGAGCGTCGTCAAACAAATACCCCTTTTTTGCATATTCAAGTGAGAGGCGTTTCGGATAACACTGCTGGGACTGACGTTGGGAGAGAGGAGCGGGTGGCTTTCCTTGTTGGAAATAGAAAATAAACAACTCTGTCGGGAGAGTATCAAGAAGCGTGGTTTTGTTTCATGTTTTCCTGTGTTCCCTGAATCAGAGGAAAAAATATGTTGTATTCTGATTATACAGTATCTTTTACATAAATTAATTCTTTGACAGCTAATGGGAAAAGATTTGTATGTGTTTTTGCATTGCTTCCAGTGCTGATGTCACGCTGGTGCAGAGCTCTCTGTCTGTGCTGCTCAGTGCAGATTGCTAACGTCTGCTGGGCTAGTGCTGATGTTTGAATATGAAGCCAGATACAGCTAAGTCACTGGAAATGGCTGGCAGTGGAGGCCATTATAAGCCACCGGCTGTAAAAGAGACAGCTTTCTTTTGATACTGCAGTCTGCGTGAGTAATCAATATATTTTATGTGCATTTCATATTGATTGTTGGGGCATGTTATATGTGGTGTAGTTTAAGAGAAGCACATTTAAGAGATGAATGGGTTCAGCTATTTTTCATATCTGAAACACACTTCATGTACTGTAGCTCATTTCTGTTGGAAGGATTTATGGGCATGAAAGCATGTCGCAGTCAAGATACTAACATAGTATTGATTTCTATGTGCCTAACTATGGAGACTATGAACTGTTAAATTAACACATAAATCATTATGAAAAAAGCACAGGACTTAATTGTGTAAAATATATAAATGAAATCATCATTTAACAATACAATAAATAATTTAAGAAATTATAAAAACATGTATTTTAGTTTTGCAGGAGTTTGTTTTTTATTTCACAGGAATAATAGCAATTTTTATTCAAAATTCCCTTTTTCAAAAGTCTGTTTTTACTTTTCCTCAGTGAGCCTTTTATTTCACCCCACTTTTTACTCATAATGTGACTTTTCATGACAGTGGTATTGTCATCTCTCCCTCACTTTTCAGCCATTCGTTACTATCAGATTTAGCTAGGCAGTTAGCACCTGTTAGCTGCAGCAAGAACAATATCAACGTAATTAAACACAGTACACAGACGCTAACATCGCCTTTCATTTATTTAGCTTAAGAAAGCCACACATGCTACCTTACCTAGCTGACAAACTGGCTAGGCAATGCTGTTAGCGTGGTTTAATACTCAAGGTGAAGAGACGGTGTTAACAGCAGCTAATGTTAGCTGTTTAATTCAGAGGTAGCCTTCTCTTTCTCTGTGGTTGCTCAAGCCAGTGGCGACTAGTTAACACTGCTAACATGGATTCTTCACCAGGCTAGGTAGGTATCATTAGCAGTTGTGCTAATAAACTAAAGAGATTTAGTTGGTTTGTCTCTGTTCTTTATTTACAGCAGCAGCTTCTAGCTGGTTAATTCAGAATTAACAGATTGCTGTTACAGAGGGCAAGGACATTATGAAATAAAACTCAGCATGAAATTAAAGTGTCTTTGGGGAAAAATATATAATGAAATACAGACTTCTGAACAAAGGCATTTCTATAATGAAATAAATTGATGATATGCTAATAAAACTATTAAAATAACAATAATGCAATAACATTTCATAATAATGAGTTGCGTTTCATTTATTATTTCACATGTGGTTAGTTGACATATATTTTACACAGCTTATTTATTTAATGTTTAATACTTTTATGGTTCTATACATAACTGCCATCTCAATGCCAGCAGTTAATTTAATGTGCATTTTTGTGAGAATTGGCATCTAGGACATCGATTAGGCTCTATTGCGAACTATGATGCTGCATAAAGGATCTTCTGTAATACCAACATTAGAGAGACGCTGGATAAATCGGAAAGGGGGAAACTCTCCAGGGACAACTGCTTCAAATTACGCACATCTGCTGCTGCTGGAGAGAAAACGGCTCCAGCAGATATCCATAAATTTATCAGCACCATTCATGAATCATAAATTCTTCCAAGCAACGCCGTGTGTTCTTTCAGTAGAGCTGAGCTGTTAAAGCGCCTTTGTTTATAGTGATGCCTCTTTGTTTCAAAGCCCATTGTACCCTTTGGCGACGTCCCGCAAGACGTCTTAAAAGGAAGCGCCATGGGCCTGTCGAGGAAGACTGTGACATTAGCTCTCACATCCGTTTCTACAACGTGGCGTGTGTACATGTGTCGTGGCACGTGTATGCTTGTATGTGCATGTAGATATAAGGGCATTTAATGGTGAATCATTTCCATACAACAAGGCTTTAGAGTATTGGGATTTGCCGCGATGCTGACATGAAACACCTCGCTGTGTATAACGCACACATTCAACAAGCTGCATGTACATCCACATGGAAATGAGGGAATTGGAATGATTGTATTGGGGTTTATTTTCGTTGCATACTGTGATCTCTGAGCTTCTGTTGTGGGTGGTGACGCTTTGAGGCTACATTTCCTACCAGTGCGTGGGAGGGGCACAAGGCGAGGGATGGATTGAGGAAAAAGAGAGCAGTGAATGATAGAAATTACACAGTCCTCTGGTTCACAATGTAACTGTGTGGGCTTGCATCTTTGTCTCCCTCAGCGCAAGAAAAGCCACCTTTTGGTCAGACATCAGCTGCCCCCACACACCTCTAAAGCCAAGGCTTTCACACTGTCTGAAAGGAACCGGAAAAAATAGGCGAGGGACAGAAAATGGAATGATAAGTGAGTGAGGAAAAAGGAGCCAGGGAATGAAGGCAATATTCATCAATAAAGAACAGTGATGTTCCTTCCGGTGTGACCTTGTAGGTATAAACTGATTTTGCTGTGGTTTGGTTTTCTGCAGTGCCTGCCACCTACAGTAAGAGAATCATTAAAGTGACTTTGCAGAAGGCTGGCAGCTCTCCCTGACACATATATCAAGAGCAGCAGTCATTAAAAATTAACATTAAAAAAGGGGAAAGCTTACCCTGCATAGTCTCCCATCGATCCTCTCAGGTACAATTAAAAACTAATTGGTAAGGCTGTTTTGATGGCATATTCCAAATGACTACCAAATGTGTAAAGTAGGAAATTATGAGGTGTTTAAAAAAGTTGTGTTGTTCTTTAATTAGCTGTCAGCACAGGGTGTGTGATTTATTGTGAAAGGTATGTGGAGAAATTTTGATGTCTATCATAAAAGTATCAGCCCTCCCTCGAGTAACACTGCTGTAAACCTTACTGAAACTGTGATGCTTCTACGCTCAGTGGTGCAGACAGTAATGTTGAGCTGATATGATCGCGCTTGCTGATGTGAGCTGCGTACCTTTGACCTTTCAACCAGTATTTGCTGCTTGTTTTTACCCACTCCTGCAACTTCATTCCTGTCTTTTTAGATGTGTCACACTGTCCTGTGGCTTTGTCTCCTTTGTGTTCAAATGGCTGAAGGCCAAGCCAATAAAGCATTGCATGTTCACTGACTGATGGCAAAGACCTGGACACTTTAAGTTGCAACACTTGTAATTTCTGCACCAGCAATGTGTAATTCTGTCTGAAATCAAGGACCCACTCTTTCAAAATTGTGTCCAAATAAACTCAAGCCCCAAAAATGACTCCTCCACGGGTGAAACTCCTGGCGGCTGCTGAGTCAGAGCCACCACCCCCAAAGTGTGGCATCATCCACGATCCTGCTTCCTTCAGTCTGAGACTCAATACAACAGTCGGCCAACCAAAAGTAACCCAAGTGACGCCTCTTGCCTTTATTAGACAATCTTTGTGGCTGGTTGCAATTGGTTGGCACGCTGGTGACTAACGTTAGATGTGTGCGTTTACTGAATTCATTAATATTCAGGCCACCAGTTGACAATCGCTTCCTTAATCCCTGTTTCCATTAGTGAATCGTGTCAGGC
The DNA here is from genome assembly GCA_029783685.1 of Heniochus monoceros. NCBI lineage: Eukaryota > Metazoa > Chordata > Actinopteri > Chaetodontiformes > Chaetodontidae > Heniochus > Heniochus monoceros. The sequence continues at coordinate 5,622,450 of JAPZEA010000010.1, forward strand.
TTCCCCGAAGCAGAACAATTAGCACGATCCATATGTTGAGCAGTAATAAGGCAGCAGGCCCAGCGCTAAAAAGCATGCAGTACACACTTAATATCTACAATATCCACAACAAAACACCATGCAGTGTCAGAGCTAAGCATACACACCACCACAGAGCGTGACCCAGTGCTGCAGCCTCCCCACAGACAGGAAACAGTGTGTCGACACGGACCGACCACGAACAGAATCGAGTCGTTGATGTACAGATGAGAGGAAAGCGACCTGCGCTACATGAAGCTGCCATCCAAAAACATGACACACAGCAGGTGCCTAGCACTTACTAAAGCCTGGCCTAACTTAAAGTCTGGCCCAACCTGCTAAAGGTAAACCTCAAATGCCTTTTGATTGGGTTATAAAACAACATTTCTGTCACAACCAGCTGTCACTTCATCAGTGCTGACTGGGAGCAGGGTTTACGTTATCCTGTCACTGTTGTTCTTTACTGGGAAAATCTGTCGAAGTCCGACATATTCAAGCCTCTCTGGTCATAATATCCACTGAAAATAATTCCTGTAACAATATTCCAGCTCTGTGCCAACCAAAAACCACAGTTGTTGGTGATTGTGATGAACCAAGCAGGGTTTGGTGAGCTTTGTTTTGTTTTTGTCGCGTTTGAAGGGAGTGTGTTTTACAATGGTAAAATTACCGTTTCTGTAAATGGAGTCTGGTGGAGAGAGAGTGATCGCAGCTGTTTCTGGTTAAACAAAAAGGATCTTACTCTTTAACAAAGTCTGTCTCTGTAGGGATCCTCTCCATAATGTTGTCATACACTTAGAATAACAATGCGAGCCTGTCATTGGCAAAAACAAACACTTTATTGGATGTATATTCATGGTGCACAAACACCTGGAGGGATTACACCGCAGGCCGACAGATGCAGCACTCTCACTCAATAGTGGACCAATTTCAAAAATTGTTGTCCCCATTAGTCACTTAGACACAAAAACATTGGTAAATAGGGTCCGTAATCAGATAGTAAGCGACCAGAATTCCTCCCATTTGCCTGGGACACTGAA
>JAPZEA010000010.1:5902659-5914281 GCA_029783685.1 Heniochus monoceros
TGCTGAATTTTTCTGGATTAAAAAAGACTCTGACCTTTCCCAAACATTACCCACGTGCTGTCAGTGCCTCAACAAAAGTGTTGAATAATGCTGCAGTCACCACCAGTGGATGGTGCTTTGCAAAACTGGCTATTCTGGTGGGAAACAAATGAAATGTGTTGTCAGTAAACATGCTTTCACTATCAACATTTCTGCGACTTCTCACATACGTACATTAACGCTATTTCTTCATTATGTTAATACAAATTGGAATTCTGTTGGCATTATGTTTCCTTCAAAACATATTTTAGCTGTTGCTAATTAGTTGGATATAAACATAATGTCTTGGAGACAGGGCTCACAGGAAATGAAAGCTTGCTTAGCTACATACAGCACATACAAATAGCCTCTTAGATGAGCTTGACCTCTGCCTGCACTGCAACCTGTCCTCAGAAAGGATGTTTCAAATGTGGCTTCATTTGCTCAGTATCAAGTATATGAAATTATTCAAAACACAAACTACTTGTGTTCATTTGCCCACACTGCTAAATGCTGCACTAATGGCAACCTACTACATCCACAGTGTCACCTAACACTAGCTCTACTTTGACAGATGTTTAGCTGACTGCGGCGTGATATTCTCTCAGCATGATGAAACTATTCAGAAAGTCAGTCTAGCATTTCATCGTCAAACTTGTGGTGATCTTTTCTAGTTGAGTCATGTGTTGTTGCTCGCCACCGTAGGAACAGCGGTTACATAATCTTCAAAATGAGCCACAACTTCACCGTGCACATGCACGCACACATCATAGGTGAGCTTCAGTGCTTCACAAATAGCACTACACCTCTGCACGAGTCTGAACTGAAACCCTACTTTAAACAAATCCATTATTTACTGTGGATGAATTCAAAGATTCTGTATCATCAGTTCAAATACTGCATATGTGATGTATCAGTTGTTTGTTGAAAAACAACAGTAGTCCTGTGTCTAAGTGCAGCGGTGAATAAAATGTGTCTCTGGGTTTCAACAGCTTACCCTGCTGGCTCTGCTCTCTCGTCTTGTCATGGCGGTTGATGACGTTAAATGGGATCAAAGATGGAATAAACCAACAAAGATACTGTAACGTATATCTGACCGATGACTTTCTCCAACCACACAAATGTATGCCCTGAGTCAGTTTTAACATTTATATACAGGCAGTTATGAAACAACATGAAAAATGTTTCCTAACCACAACAAGAGGTTCATTCGATATTAATATGAATTGTTCTGAGATCACACACTCCTTGCAGTCTAGTGTTTGCAAAGGAAGTGTGTATTAGTAATAATATAACCAGGGAGGCCCGTCTGTCATCTACTGCACATTTGTTTCTCCTTAAAGACCCTTTATGTTGGACAATATAGATGCATCAGGATGAAACCTGATCAGACGGCCGAAGCTGTCATTTTTTCTTTTTTTTTTGATAACAACAGTAATATTACAATAAGCCACCAGTATTAGACAGTTTATTGAGGTGTTCCCAAAACATGAGCCACACCTAAATTATTACCCATTCAGTATTGTTATTTCTGCGTCTTTATTAAATGACATTTAATTGACTGAATGAAGGCCAGGTGTTCCTGAGCCCATGCACTGACAGAATCCTGTCTGTTTTCAATGCATGCAGATGCTGCTGGCATCAAATTCTAAATGAGGATATGATTTTCAAAAAACAATGAAGCGTCTCAGTTTTAGCATTTGATGTTTTGTCTTTGTGTTATTTTCAATTAAATATGGGCTTTCAGTTTTTTGCAAATCATCACATTCTGCAAGTTGTTCACACATCCAGTACTTACAGAGCAACATTATCATTTGCTAAATGTCACGTCTGTCGTGTCAATGTCTGCTGCCTACATCTCTAAAGTTTTTCATTTTAATTAAAAATATTCTAATTCCACAAAAATAAAAATATTTGCTAAAACAATCAATAGTAAATTTCAATAATAAAAAACCCACATATTTCTTTAATTAATTAAACTGTTCAGTTACTTTCCTGTAAATTTAATTTGCCAACATGAGGGTCTGTTCACTGCACTCTGTACACTGCATGGATTAAACTGTGGTGGGGAAATACTGAAACCTTCTCACATATATTAATCTGATCACCTAAAAGTACGAACATTTTATTACACTGAGTCCCAAAATACTGGCTTCTAAAATAACTACATGTGTAAACCTTTGATTGAAGACTGCAAACTCCAAAGATGTTGCTAAACCCTTGATATGACCTCAGTGAGGACAACGAGGACTGCTTCGAGGACAAATGTTGCCATGGCTCTGGTCTCACTTCTCGGCAATATTTTTGCCAACTGCGTCAAATTGGATCAAGTCAGACCCTAAGCCCATTCAAACATAAATGTCAAGTTCAGCCTTGGGTGAAAAGGCCGGTGTCTACCCTGTACCGTCCAGCAGCCTCGACAGATGCGACTAGCTCACTCGCCAAATCCATTGATTTTCCCGAGACCAATTACCCCGGCGTCAGAGATCTCACTCACAAGTTCTGGATGGCAGGGGGATTCTCTGACTTTAATCACACATCAATGCTAGTCCCTCAGAGCAATCTCCCCTGTTTATCCCCAGCCCCAGCCCTTTGCCAACTCTATATCGATTACTACCCAGCTTCAGCCCTGTACTGCGATCTGTCGCTACCTGTGTCCATCCGCCAGCTGTCCCTCTCACTCTCTCTCCTCATGGTGGGAGAAACAGCCAGAGGGGGCTTAAGCAGAGGAGAACAGGGCACGAGAGAGATGATTTCCTCATAAAACTGCCATTGATTTTGTGGCATGCTGATGCCATGTCTTTGTCTGTCAGGAGAGAGTGAACGAATCATCTGGTCTTGACGGAGCAGCTTTGGTGTACATAAAGCCATGCTTATGGTGGGTGGAGCGAAGCCCCGGCGGTTCGTTCACATCCAGGCTGTTGGACTGTGGTAGGATATCATGATTTACTCACATCATGAGCTTTTTATTTGTCTGAAGGTACAGATTATTTCACTGTTGAAATGAGACTTTGTCAGAACAAGAAAAAACAGCTGTAATGAACAGCATTAATTATGGTGACATCCACACAGCTGCATTAGTTCCAGGGTATTGTTTGTGCACACTGGGACTCCTACTACATGGAGCTGAGCCATTGTTAATGTTATTTGTAACACCTGTGACTTTCCTGCTAATGTATGCAGTAACAAAGTTCTATATACTGTATACAGCCTTACTAGGTCTGGTACAGTGGTGCAACGCAAACATACATTTTTAGGTATTTGTCCTAAAGTCTTTCCATTTTATGCATTTTTATATACTTAACACTTTTATTCTGGATGCATATAATGTGCTTTTTACATCATTACTACACTATTTATTTGGCAGCCACAGTTACTAACTACTTACAGATAAAGATTTAACATACAAAACATATGCTCTTGTAAAATTCTGTACCCTCTTCTGAGTTAAATACCCTAACAGTATATAAAGCCCTTAAAATAAGCTCCACCTTGACCAACTTCAACAGTCGATGTGAAGAACAAGTTTGCAAGCAGAGCAACTTCATCATTCTGTCAGGGTTGTGTTTTAGCTCTGGTTTTGGTCTTGACCAACTCCTGAGGGAAATATCTGGCTCTCCAGCTGCTGAACGCTCCGCTATGTTCACCAGCTAGTCACTAGCTGTGTCTGGCTGCTGTTTGGTGCTGAGCAGGGAGTGCGCAGGGAGTTTTTAGAGCATTTTCACTGAGATTAAAAAATGGATTCTAACAATATTTAAGGCCGTTAACAAATTGCAAGGTGTTAGGCAATCCCTGCCATGGTACACCAACAGAACACCAATTTACTGGCTTCTTTTAGTTGGAGTGGACTAGCATGAAGTGACTGGATAAGTAACATGTATTATTACAGAGTAAATGTGAATGTAATTTTTGGATAATAATGTGTAAGAATGCTCTGATCTAAAACTAAACCTGGTCATGAATCTATAACAAGCCAGTCAAAGAGCTGAAAAGACATTCTGCCAAAAGACAGGCTACTTTAAAATAATAATAATAATAATAATAATAATACTACTAATAATAATAATAATATGACTTTGACTGAGAGCCATACCTCTGCTATAATGAAATAAGATGGATGGATGCATGGCAAGTGTGCTACACATTATTATTCAGATTAATTATGAACAGCAAAAATAATTAGGATTATTATGAAAAGGCAATCTGAATGAAACACAGATGAGAGAACAGTGCAATGCCAACAATAGCACAAGCAGCACTTCTGTGTGGAAGTAATATTCATATGATTAGCAAACTGTACAGTATTTGTATTTACCTCTTATCTGGATTAAACAAGTGACATGTTCATATCACCAGCACCTGTAGTAATCATAATCCAGAATGTACAGATTGTGAGAGGAGGGCTGTGGACTTGGGAAACACATATTAAAATGAATGGAGAGAGATAGAGAGAGAGAGAGAGAGAGAGAGAGAGAGAGAGAGAGAGAGAGAGCTCTGGTGATACAAAATAGACTGGGCAATCAGAGCAGCCCTAATCATTCATGGCTCCAGGGCAGAACTGAACTTTCAGTTTACAAAAATCCTAGCTGATGCATTATGTGGCTATATCAGGACAGAATTAGTGGACTGGAGAAACTGAATCTGTCAGCGTCTCATTAATATCACGACTTGAGGGAGGGGGGGAGGGAGGGAATTACCTGAATCTGCTGCGTTAACTGTGGGATACTTTGTTTTCAAGGGAGCATGACAGTTTAGAGGCTTACAGATTGCACTTACCATTTGTAAACTGCACTGCAACGGTCCACTGAAAGGTTGTGTCCTGCTGGGGTTTGCCCGCCGAAGCGAAATCTCTCACTCAGCTCGCTGTCTGAACAGATGTCCAGTGGTTACAGCGAGGTGCAACACGTACAGGGCTGAAGACTAAATGGTACACTAGTCATAACCGGCCTATGGTCATAACCTTAACTTGGTTTCAGATCTAAGTCAGATGTATCATTACACTCAGGCGGACGCCCTGCGTGCAGACTCCACTCCCGGTGCTTGCACATGTTTGTGTTGTTGAGGGGGTTTCATTTGATTTCTGTTCTGCCGATAGCAAAGCAACTCTCCCCTTAAAGGCAAAGCAGGACAGACCAGACGTACTCGCTGCCCAAACACCCGCCCCACAGCGAGGTGGAAGCCAGTGATGTGGCAGGAATTTTGGGGTGACCAATCAGATTGTAGTGGTGGCCCCGGCCATCCTGACCACCCCCGTGTGCATGAACAGCTGCCTGCTGGGACTGAAAACGGCACGACAAGAGCGCTGAGAGTCCACTAAAACAGTGAAGTTGATCCAAACACCGAGCCGAAACTGTCTGGAAAGCAGCCGCAGATTCAGGTGATGATTCTCTGTAGGCCCCTTTCACACCGTCATTCTGTTTTCACATCGTTGTTTCATGCATTGTACTAAAAATATCACTTGCAGCCACTTTAAGTAGTTGAATTTATTCATCAATCATTTAATCACCATCGTTTGATATTGATAATAAGCATTATTTTTCTTTGGAATCACTCAAGTTTCAACACCTAAAGTTTAACAGTGCATCAGATTTTGTAGTTTGGGGTCAAATCAAGTGGAATTTGATTCAAGCTGTAGTTCAAGCATGTCTCAGGAAGGACAGTAGACTCTAGTGTATCTTACAGCAGAAATATTTTAATGGATAAGATGAACATTAAGTTAACTGCAACTAGCGACCGCAACTTCCATGTCAACTGAAAATGACCTTGGTTGGACAGATAACTTTTTCTTACCTGTCAACATCAAGGTTTGAAAATAAGGGGAATTTTCCGACACCCTGCCCTGAGCCGTCCCACCGCCCTTACCACTGTCCTCATGCACCTTACATTTAGACAAGGCTACACACAGTTAATCCTAAAGTCACCGCGAGGCAACCACTTGCTTTAAAACATCAGAACAAGAACTGGGTTAACTAGTCCCTACATTAAGTAAGTGACTACAGTGAGGCGGTCAGAATGCTGTGAACATCCCTACATTATATCAATGACAACACAACAGGGCAGATAAATTCAGCACTTAGTTTAAACATGTATCACCTGAAGGATATGCACACATCACTTACACATTATGCTTCAGTTGTGATTTTGAGACAACTGGTAGCAGAGGGTGATTATGAAAATATTATACGTTTCCCGGTGGTCAAATCCCAGTTCAAACTGTGAAGAAACCCAGTCTCACAATCCTCTGAGAGCCTTTAAAGGATGTGTGTGTATGATAGAATGATAGGATACGTATGAACAGGCAATGAAATGTTTAGTAAAGTGGGTATTGTGAATTATTGCGGCAGGCTGGAATGGCTCTATTTCTGTGTGGCCTGTTTTAATAAAGAACTGATTTGTCGGGGAAAATAAACTGTGACAAGTGGAATCAGGTTGGTAACTTGATTTCTGTAACCCTACTGTCATCTCTTGCTCTGTTCAACATGACAGCTTTCTGTAGCACGGGCCTTCATTTTCAAAAAGGTCATTGATGATGCAGGGGCACATCAGCATAAATCTCATCCAGTGACAGCTGTGCCTGGGAGCCATCGCTCTCACAGCACAGACCAATTAGAGGGGGTCTTGTATCAATCAGAAATCAAATAACATCTCATCAAAAAGCACGTCTGTTTTTGATCCCCCCCACCCCCCCAAGAGAACCACGGTTCTCCCCAGATCCCATCTCCATCAACCCACACCTCTTTTAGTTTCTGCCTATATCTTTTGATTTTTTTTTTTTCAAACACCCACCCACATTTTACCAGCTCATACACAAATATGCACTCACATCTGCACACACACACACACACACACACACACAACACTGCTGTCTGAGAGTGAAACACACATGATTAATTTTGAGTAAACTAAATAAATAAACAAGTGTTAAATATTGTTTGAAGACAGAGTCAGAGGTCAGACCTGTACCTGAATGAAGACACCAGTCTCAGCCTCTGATTGCTGATTGGCTGCAGCTGTGACTGTTCCCACAGGTGAGTGCAATCACAAGAACCTGTCCTCCGGTCCTGAGCTGCTCCGCATGGTAAACCAAACTGTTTTAAACTGTTTTTAACTTAAATCACCAAGAAATTACACATACAAAACAACCTAATCATCATCTTCTTAAAGTTCCTCTTAAAAAATACAATTATTTTCTCCTCCTGGATGAATCAGTTTCAAGTAAAAACATACAATATTACAAACACCTTATTATTTTTAGTGTTTATAATGTTTGTTCTATTAAAGGGAAAATGTTTGTGCGACAGTTTAAGTTTACAGCTGGTATAGAAATAAAAATAAAATGAAATAAATGACTGCACTGTGTTTGTTTAGACCAGAAATGATAATGAATGAGGACAAGGGGAGTTTTGCATCATTGGCTGATGCCAAAAAGCTAATAATTTTTATTTTAAGATGATTTTTGGAAAAAGTAGTTTGAGAGAACAATCTGTTTCCTGAGTTTTCAGCCATATCACATGGTCTTCATCAGGAGGGATGGAGGTTGCTCACTTGTCATGGAGATGTTTTCATCCACAGAACTTTAGTTTCTCATCTGTGTCGATTTAAAAGTTTCCAGTGAATCAGAAGTTCAGTTCAATTGTTTATCTGCTTAATGCTTAATGTTTCCTGGAAACCACAGCAGGACAGACAACAAACCTCCTGGTCAACTTCTTACTTTTAATTGAATCATTAATCATGATTTGAGCACAATTTCGGGTTGAATGATGAAAAATTGAAGGCTACTCTTGATTTGCCTTTTTGAATTAAAAGCCGTCCACTCGAGTGATCAATTCTCCTCCCATCACTGACCAATAGGAGGCCTCGTCCCGAGGAGCTCGACCGCGCTGCCGTTGGTTTCCGCACCGCCACTGTGAGTTCTGAAATATGAATGGCCATTTCATATTTATCTTCTTCTTCTGTGGCGGTGGCGAGCTGTTGCAGGAAGCAGCGGGAAGGAGCTGAGCTGGGAGGTCCGGGGGAATAAACTTTAATTATACATGCCAGTGTCAGGGATACAGAGTGGCGAGCGGACGAAGTGATTGATTCGCCGTCAACAGGGGAGGGGGGATGAGGGAGGGGGCGGGTGGGGGTGGCGGTGATGGAGGTATCCGTGGCGACGAGCAGCGGGCCCTTCATCACCTGAGAGGCAGCCGGCATTAAGGCAGCTGTCAGGGACTTTGATTTGAAGTGGGAATTACAACACACACACACACATGCTGGCATAACACACAGTTTCACACAATACTCCAGCTTGCATAATATACATGATACACTCTTCACACACACACACACACACACACACAGTGGCTGTCCCCGCAGGCAGATGCTGCAGCAGCTCCTTGACGTGACACCACATGAATAATTTGTGAGCGGCGGTTCAGGCTGGAGGTGAAACAGAAACACAAGGCTGAAAAATCCCACGCTTCACAAACACACCTCATGTAATTCTGATGGCGCCGTAAAAAGAGAGCAGCCCCGACACTTCACCTGCAGGCTGAGACGAGCAGAAAAACCCGAAACACATCAAAACAAGAAAAATGCAAACTGCTCACATCTGAGCCCAGAGGCTGCAAAAATGATAAAAGACCAAAGCAGCCGAGAGCAGAGCGAGCAAACTGTCACTGCCGGACTTTTGACTGCCTGCCTCGCCCGATACACCTGCTTCAGGAAAATGCAGCGTCAAGATATCTTCCAGGTCGATCATAGAGTCCGGCAGCATCTGCAAATCCCCTCATGGTGAAGTGGAGAACTCCAAGAGATGAACACCGAGCTGGGACAACGGATTTGAATTTAACGTTAGCATTAACAGAATCAGGTGGCTGCTGTAAAGTTTACAGACGCTGCCGTCCTCTAAAACACTAAAACTGTCTGCACTGCCACCTGCACTGAACAGGTAACATCACTGAGCCACGCAATGGACAGCCAATCAGAGAGCTCTCGCTCTCATGTTCAGCCAGCCAGAGGAAGTCTGGACTCTGAACCGGCTACGTCAGGGCAGGAGCCTGGTCAGCAGCTTTAACTGGAATCAATGGGCCGCCATCTTGGAACCTGGTATCCAGTTCTCGTACTGCATCTGTAGTGTGCAGGCTTTTTCATTGTGATGTCATATATTGAACATTTATACTCATAAAATAGAAAGTAGAATATATACCTTTATGAAGAGTTAAACTAATAAAACTGGACACTTCCTGTAGATGTTTCATGATAGAAGAAAGTAAAGGGATCGCAACTCCAAACCCATGGAAGCCTTTTAATGTGAAACCAACAGAGGACATGACAGGTCTGCATTAAAGTAGAAAAGACAAATTAAGGCAGAAGACAGAAGCACATCAGACATAATAAGTGTGAAGACCACATCTCCTTTGTGTCACAGTCTTGGACCAATGAGAGGAGACTTGTCTCAGGGAGCGAGAGGTGACATATGGCAGTAACAGCTCTGAAATATGACTCAGGTCTCTCTGGGCTTTAGAAATAATCAAACTGAAGACCAGCAGGTAGCGTCGGGGAGCTGGGATTAGTGACATGCGATCACGTTTCTTTGTAGCCGTCATAAAGCTGGCAGCAGCGTTGGATGAGCAGGAAGTTCAAGTCCAATCGAGAAGCAATGAAACGGTCCAACCATTAAAACTGAGGAAACAGGATTTGTGGGTTGTTTGAGGGTCACAGCTCAGATCTGATATCCGTGTTAAAATGGAAAACTGATGTGAGGGATTCAAGTGAGGTTTCCTGTGGGAAGCATGTAGTAATGTGTAAAAAAGGAGTGGGCCGAGGAAGGAGCCTTGAGGTACCCCACAGGGCATACCTGTTGCATCTGACCTGGAGTCAGCAGCAAATGATGGACGTTTGTTATAAATCAGTCTTTATATGTTCAAACAGGCCACAGACAGACCAGGTTCAAGCCTCGTCCTCTCTCTCTTTCCTCTCTTTCTTCAGCTGCACCTTCAAATAAACGCAAAATCGAAATACTATGAAAATACTGTACTGTCAATATCAGTATACAGTGATATTATATATAGAGTTCTGGTGGAGTATTTAACTGGGACACACTCTGCAGCTGCTTCACTTTAATCGAATCATCTTTCCTTTCCTCTTACTCGAGTGTTCACTCATGTTTGTACTTTTTCATTTTGGGAGTGTAGCTCCTCCAACTGAAATGAGCTGAAATTACCCTCCACCCCGCTCCACCCTCCCTCCTCCTCCCCCGCCGGCATATTGAACGATGCTATCAGAGCAGAAGTGACAGCTCGGCTCTGCTTTATTTACTTTATTTGCTGTGGTCAGAATGTGAAGCTCCTCATATTCAGACTGATGAGAGGCTGCAGATCAGCATGTCATCAATCAGCCGGGCCGAGCAAACATTAGCGCCGAGAGAGAGACTTAGGCGGAGAGAGAGCCGCCTCATTTGCAAAGTGAATGCACTCGTGTATTTATCCTGACATGGTTTATGATTACCAGCCCCTCTAATACACCCCCCACTCACCTCTCTGAAGACTGATAAATGAATAATGAAACTCAGGAGGCAGCAGTTAGATAAAAACAGCCTGTGGAATCAAGTTTGGAGAGATTATTAAATCCTTTCAGCGGGAGGAAAGTTTTGGTCAAACGTGAGCGTCTAATTGCCGTCTGTCCACACGCTGTGGTCCACCTTCGGTCTGTTTGGCCTGGTTTGGTCCAGTGGAGGGAAACCTTAATGAAAGGTTGGCAGTTTGATTCGCAGCTTGGCCTGTTTGTGTCTTTGAGGAAAACACTAAACTCTGAATTGCTCCTGATCAGGCCAGCACCTTGCATGGCTGCAAAGGTGGCAAATATTCACCGGTTTCAGCTGCTCACAAGACAATGCTTTCTGACGTTCCTACTTTTCTACGCTAGCTAATCGAATAGCTGTTAAACAAATGTGAACTTGGGCTCTGAGAAGTTAAGATGCACATTTTGTCCTGTTTGCTGACATTTATAGAAGAAACGATTGTTTGGTTTAATTGTGAAAATAATCTATAAATTAACTGATAATTGAAATAAGTGCTAGTTGCAGCTCTTTGCGTTTGTACTTGTTGCTACTACTCCACTGTTTTATGCTTGAAGCAGGAAATGATGACGCTATGTGCTCTGTTGGAAGTCAATCAAACCGCTGCGAAGAGGAAACAAAATGTCTTTCTTAAAAAGTTTGGTTCCAAGAATTTTTCTCATCACCTCCTGCAGTTAATTTCATTTTTTTCCAGCTGTGAGCAGCGCCTAACATTTCCACAACAGTTGCGCATCGACTGCACGCTCAAAAGTGTTTGTTGATGATTTGAGAGGATTTTATTCTGTCACTTTTCTCACTATCTATCAGTAGTGCAGGACGTAGTGTGGATCTATTATTACACTCTCACATATGGGTGTGATGTTCAAGTGTCCACATACTTTTGGCCATGAGCGGGTGTCCAAAAGTTCAGTTTTTGGATCATCAAAGATTTAGAAAACGATTAAAAAGAGAAATGAAGCCTGTGGTGAAACACTCACACACACACACACACACACACACACACACACACACACACACACACACACACACACACACACACACACACA
>JAPZEA010000010.1:6337681-6348871 GCA_029783685.1 Heniochus monoceros
GCGAGGATTTGCTGCTTCTCTTTGCCATATCTATGTAAAAAAAAAAGTCAGTTAATCTGCAAATCGTTTCATCTTTAATCAACAGATTAATTGATGATTAAAGTGATGGTTCATTTCAGTCTCCATAAATTCTCTGCAGATAGGGGTTGATCGATTATGGCAAAAATCATATGGCAATCAATCATTATTTTTGGTCAATATTGAGATGACAGTTATTTAACATGATTTCTCATTGACAGGAAACATCATGCATTTATTGAACCTTTAAAAAAACACTTGTTTTTCAAAAGTGGATTTACTTGAACTTTGAACATAACAAAACTAATGAAAAAATAAATGTAATATGTACAGTGGCACTCACCATGTCCTTTTCTGCAGTTCTATCTGTGTGATATGTCAGTCGTTCATTATTGGACGTGTCTGGCGACCAGCGTGACACTGTCAGCTCTGGGCACATTATGCACATACAGTCATCACTGTAGAGAGTCTATACATGCGATATTATCCGAATTCCGAATCCAAACAGCCGAACTGGTTTTACCTTTCTTGTTGACTAAAGGCTCTCTTTCTTTCGTCTTGGCTTAAGCTGAACTAAACATGCCAAAGCCTGCCTGAGAGTGAGGTTTTTTCTTTTTTTAGGGCTTTTAGGGAGGGTCGAAAGTTCTCAATTATCTTGTTTTCATAATCACTGGAAGCCAAAATCATAATTGAAAAAAAAAAATCTGATTAATCACCCAGCCCTACTGCACCTGTTTTGTTTTTTTATATCCAAAATTGTCTTGTTTGTAAGTAATGTGAATTTCTGCTGTCGTATTACTCTCATAGGTAGCAATAGGCCCATGTGGTAGATCGAGATTATAAAATGGATTTAATGAATAGCATGACTGGTGTAATGGAATAAATCCCATTGTACACATAGGGTGCAATCAGTCTTACTGTGCCATTTGATGCCTTTCAGACAAAGGAGTGGTTTTTGGTGCGCCATTAACTGAAGAAGGAATAGCACAGATCTATCAGATCATTGAATACATGAGTAAAAGTGAGTATCACTTCATATACATGCATAATTTCTTCCATTTTGAGAGCACTTTCATTCAGTGCAGTTTATGATATCATTACTGCATATATTTTTCATGTGTGGCCTCAGAAGGAAACAGATCCCAAACCAGAAAAACAGCATTCATAATTACTTCATTTGATAATCTCTTGATACATATACTCAAGCTCTTTGATCAGTCAGTATCTTTAACTCCTGTAAGAATTGGATTTGTTTAGCATCAAGGCTGCATCCTAACTCTTACTACTTGTTCTTTAACTTAGTTGAAGAACAGTGAATTAGCATGAGGTCATGGTTTATTTCTAGAAAGCGATGATGTCATTTGCTGAAAGTGGACACCGGGAGCAAATGCTTGGGTCAATAATTTATCTGAAAGCACTTTGCTCCTGCTGCCTCCCTCCTTCCATTTCATTCACTCCGTCTCGCTCCCCACTTCTGTGTCTTTGTCTCCCTATGTCTCCTTCACTCTGTGTCTACCCGCCTACACACTACATCTCTTTTTTTCCCCTCCTCTTTGGCTGTCTCTCTCCATCTTTCTCTCCCATCCCTCAGACCTTCATGTGGAGGGGTTGTTCCGTGTGCCAGGCCACAGCTTGAGGCAGGCAGCCCTGAGGGAGATGCTGAACGCTGGGGCAGATATAGATCTGGAGACAGGCGACTTCCACCCCAATGATGCGGCCACATTGCTCAAAGCCTACCTGGGAGAACTGCCAGAGCCTCTGCTCACACACAGGCACTATCATGCTCACCTGAAGATTGGAGGTGTTGGTTGACTCATACTCAGATCCTTGTCATATCAGGCTCAGTGTAAAGGAAAGGAAATAATAGTTAGTGACCCCCTTGTTCTTTTGTAATATTTTTATAATGTTTATCTCTTATCTGTTGTTTCCAGAGCTGACTCGCTTTGATGATAATGGAGATAATACGAATGTGCCCGACAAAGAACGGCAGATTGAGGCATTCCAGCTGCTTTTCATGCTGCTCCCACCAGCCAACCGCAGTCTGTTGAAGCTGCTCCTTTACCTGCTGTATCACACTGCTCGCAATCAGCACATCAACAAGATGTCTGCTATCAATCTAGCCACAATGTTTGCTCCACACATTATCTGGCCCAAAAATGTAAGGGCCTTAGGTTCACTTTGTTCTACCTTTCTCAGTATGTTACAGCTACAATGTTTGCTTTCAAGTAAACAATGACTGACCATTTCATATACATATTTTATTTTTTATTATTTTATTTTTTTTTATACAGGTGACGCCAAGTGATCTGCAGGGAAATATCGAGAAACTGAATAACGGCATAGCGTTCCTCATCAGGCACTCACAAAAACTGTTCAAGGTAGGCCGCTTTACAGCCTGTTGCTCTGGAGTTGACCTCTCATTCTCTAACAATAGTTTGGCTTACTTATAGACCGCGTAGACATTCAGAACATGAAATGCAACATGTTTCTCTGTTGTTCCTTTCCTCTGTCCGATAGGAACAGCAACGTGAGCTGTGATTATTGTCTGTCAAGACTTTCTGTATTAAATTTTACTTTCATGTCAAAAGAAAACACAGGCAGGTCTTTCTGATTACATATTGTATGAAGAAATAAATACACAGTACTTCACAACCATGTCATAATAAGGCTTCATCTGTTATTTAATGTGTTCAAGGCGTGCCTTGAGTGAACCATTCATGACAAGTGTTGGTGTTGTTGCTGGGGTTACATGAAGTGCAAACAGGACAAGGGGACAGAATACAGAATTTACATGTGAAAGAAAAATCAGTGAAGGCTAATTGTTTGTATTTCATGCTGTCCCACAATCAGCAGCCTTTAACATCCCCATGATTGCCTTGTATTTCTTTATTCTCACACATATACGTTGATGTATTATAGCAGGCATTGTTCCCCTGAAAAAATGCTATATTCCACGTGCAATATAGCATTTTTTCTTTACATTTTTCTTTAACTTTCATACTGCATTTATTACTTTTTCATACTGCATTTATTACTTTTTCATACTGCATTTATTACTTCATATTGCATTTATTTTATAAGGCTTTAATGTGTCCAGGTTGTGTTTCATTGTTCATTGTCATTATTTTCTTATTTATCTTTATGTATGTAAGCAAGTACGTTTTTATAGTATGCATGAATTGGAAGCTCAGTTTTTGTTCTAATCCCTGCCAGCCTGTGCCATTTAAGCAGCAATCAATTTTAAAGAGCTAACCCTAATGTTAGATGGTACAGTTACTCCATATAAACCAACACAAAAAATAAATAAAAAGAGGACAAATGGAGAAATTTTCCTCAAGTCAATCAATACAATTTAACAGTTCAAAGAACTTTGAATGCAAGTCTTAGATGAAAACAAAATGTATTTATACAACTACAAATGGTGAATTTTATATTCCAGTTTATGACGGATTAACAAAAACAAGATATAAGATAATGGTTCTTGACCTCAGAGGTGCTTGTAGGCAGATTTTTACCTTTGAATGGAGCCACACTAGTCGTTACCCCTTGTTTCTAGTCCAGTCTGAAAAGCTAAGCTCCAGGCTGCAGCTTCATAATTAGTGTACAGACATGAGAGTGCTATCAGTCTGCCCATCTAACTCTTGGAAAGACAGCCAAATAACAATAATTTAATAATCCCAAAATGTCAAACTTTTCTTTTAAAGGGAACAAACTTAGCCAATAAAGTAAGTTTCAGTTTTCAGACGGATGTTTTTCTTCATCATTCACTTTTGACACATCATGAAAACAAAAATGCAGTAAGAGATATTATTAGGACACCATTACCCGATGTGGAGATTAGTCTCAGAACAGTGCGTATTTAATTTCCTGTGGAAGGAATAATTACATCCAAGTAAAGGTTACACAGTGGATGCAAGAAGGGGTTCAACAAAGGGAAGATCATGATTTACCATCTCTGTTTTTAGCTGCACTCTTTCAAAAGAACATGACTTACAGACAAAAGTTTCTACTCTGTCAACAAAGCATCACTCCTCTCATACACTGTCAGTTATCACAGGCCCAACTGTGCTCCCAGGGCCTCCGATTCTAAAAACATCTTTCAGAAGATGTATTGTGGATTATTATTTAATGCCAAGTTTTGAGTTACCCAGAATTTAGGATATAAATTTGTGCATCAGGTGTAACCCAGAGCCAAATCCTGTAAACAAACAATGTTTACCAGTTTAGCCTCGAGGGCGGTGAGGGTGAAAGGTGGAGGCATTCTATTAAAGTCTGAGTTTTGTACACATCCATCACTGCTTGGCCCTCTGAGGTGACATAAAAAAAAAAAAAGTTAAATAATTAAAAGGACAGGCTGACATTTGCATTTGTATTGGAGGGGAAAACAAGCGCTGCCTGAACACACTGTGGTGACTAACACAAAACCGATGACGACAACGTTCCTCTCAAATGCCAAATATTGGTCTCTTGCCCTCTCTCCTCTCCTTCTCACTTACTCATCATCCTCTTGATCTCCGTCCATATCAGCTGTTTTTCTGTTTCTGTCTCCGACCTGCTGACATTCACCTCACCTGCACTTGTCTTCTCCTAGGTTCTGTCAAGGCTCACACCCTCTAACCTCACATGCACCTTCTTCCCGCTCTTCCTCCTCCTGCATGCAGCAGAGATGACGGCGCATGCCCCGGCCGCCCCCGCAGTCTGACACAAGTTGCCACTACACGGCTCCAGTGCCGCCACGGGTGCCCTGTGACACCGCAGGGAGGGGCTGGATGGCGTGAGAGCTGCAAACATCAGACTGACCGGGGAGCGAGCTGGGCGGCTGCCCACTGGCCCTCGGTCACGTGACACGCTGCAGCCCACATGGCAAAACACGAGTGTAGGCGGGACATGTGTGTGTGTGTGTGTGTGTGTGTGTGTGTGTGTGTGCTGTGTATGGATGACATCCCATGTAGCCTGCGGGGGCAGATGAGTGCAGTGGAGACTGAACGAGAAAGAGAGGGGTTGTGATGGCAGCACGCAGCATCTCTTTTGTTGTTGGAGAGAAGACAAAGGGAGGTATTCGCTCTCTGCGGCAACACATGCCTCCATCCGCTTATTCATCGGCTCTATACGTTCCACTTTTTTATCTCATCATGAACCGAGAGCAATATGCAACATTCCTGCTTCAGCAGCATTTGAAGTCGCCTTAGCCAGACGTTGCACGGATACACACAGTCAGACAGAAATACTGTTCTGAGCAATGGGCCAAACTCAACTGAATCATTCCTCCATTATGAGGGGATATTGAATCCAAAGCCAGAGGTGGAGGGGGCAGGAAGGAGGAAATACGGTGTGGGAGAGCGAGAGAGAGGAAGAGATGGCGCACAGGGAGTGCATGCAGGGCAAAGAACGCATGAAGAAAGATACCATGAGCTGGGCTTCATAGAACAACAAAGGAGATGTTGTGAATGAGTAGAAGCATGAAGGGGAGATCATACAGCCGGTCATGAGCGCTTTGCATGGTCCTGGGTAGCAGCTGGCGTCATGCCTGCTAAATGGAGCAACGCATTATGAACAGTTGAGGATCGCACAATACTACCACTGCCCAACCACATGGTGAATCACCTCCATGATTCCGTCCACCCAACGCTCTCTCTCAGGGGCCGACTCATGCTGAGTCACACTTGTTAGGATAATAATGGAAACACATGGACGATACAACTGCCTCTGCATCGTGGCCCCAGATGAAATATGCAAATCTTTACATTAATGCATTCGCCTCCTCAAAACTGCACGAATCTATTTTTGTATATGAACAACGGGTCAGCGTGGAGAGGGTGTCTGTAGTGAACTAATAGGGAATTTTAATCTTTACAGGCTAGAAAACATATCTAATGAAAGCATTTAGCTGACACACTACATTAACATTGCACTCAAGGTTGGCTTACCTAGCAGAGTGGACCAAAGCTGTATATGAGATTTACTCTCTTTATAATGACACTGGGTGTGTCACATTTGCCTACGCTGGATAATGAATGAGGAGGCTCAGGCGTGGATTAGTTCAGCCCTCATGTGGGAATTTACTGCAACACCATGTGCATCAAGATACAGGGCACACCCCGCTGCGTGTTATGGACTAAAACCACCAGCAGGGGAGTCAAATGCAAACAATTAAGCCTAACATGTATAGTATTCTTACAGTTCATACAATTTTGAACACGCAATTCTAGAAATGTCTCCCCCTCACTTAAACCTGAACTTTTCCCTGATGACCAGAATCCAGGTCAAGAAACACGAGTAAGAACTTCACATTACTTTGATGCTGCAAATGTGTGAGCAGTGTTTAGACTACTATACATATAAAGCCATATAAAGCTGGCAAGCCTGCATGCTCATTTATGTTTCATGCTTTGGGTTGGACTGACTTCCATGGCTGTCAAGGACTGCGAATCAACATATCCTCCCATTTTGCAAAAGCACGAACACAAATGCACAAACAGCTTGAAATACAATACCATAACAAGGAGAGTGTTATCACTGGACGCACACTGTGGTTCTTTTGATCGTTCCTCCTTGCTGCACACCAGGATACCATCAATACATTTGTTCATCTATAATTCTTTGATTATACAATCAAGTAGAGTGAGGCAGTCCTCATCCTTGCTTTAAAAGCCCTTTCTGTTCTGAGTCATTATGGTTCCTTTTGTGCTTGATTGTACACTGGGAGCCACAGACTGAAAGCAAACAATCAACTGAGTCCAGTAAGACAAAACACAGCTCGGATGTTACTGATCTCAGGCACACGTGAGTGAGGTCAAAGCTCAGGATATTTATTCACGGAGCTTCGGGTAACGGTGCAGTCATGACTGGCTCAGAGCTGGAAGTGTTTTCACGGAGAAAGAGAGAGAGAAAGTGCCACAGCAGCTGGATGGACAAGGGATGCATTAGCCAATGTGGTAATGACTGGAAGACAGCAGCCTGAGCATCTCAGCGGAAACATAAAACAATGCAGACAAGGTGACTTTCTCTTAGCATCCAGCCAAACATGGTTGCTTGTGTGTGTGTGTGTGCGCATCCCCAAAAGAAGTAAGAGAGTGTGTAGCGGTCTGATGGAAGCGGACTTGGCTAAATGAAAGGCACGTTGGAAGGCGCTCGCCTGAGCTTGGCAGCACATCACTAGGCTTACTGGCTCTCGTCAAAACTGAGAATGTTGCGGTGGAATGGAAACACAGGCAGGACGAGGGCCAGCCTCAGACACGGCTGCATATTAATGCCCCCATAGTCAACTTAAAAATATGATGGAGGGCGCTGAGATGCCACAGAGTCAACCCACCGGGTTAAAGTCAATTTTCTGAAAGTATGAGAACAACATCCGCGAAGGAATAAACCTTTTTTTTCTTTTCACAGAATGCTATTATTACTACACACACGCTTGCATTTCATATTTCAATTTTACTTTTGATCAACACACTTTGGATTATAAATGTGTTTGAGGGAGTAAGAGCTTTAGTGTTAGAGGTGGAAATTGCAAATCACTTTGCTATTTTTAAGTAAGTATTTTAGTTCATTTCAGCGTGAAGATTCAGTTCACTTTTTTCTGTGCTCGTTCACCATTCAAACGCACTGAATGAGTACATCCGTGAGAGAATGTATCATGTATGTGTAAGTTCAGTTGGTTAAACTTGTTACGTTTAATTCAATACAAAACTAGGCTTATAAAAGCATTGCTTAGGTTAATGGTTTGCGATTGATTAAGTGTGATTTTTGCTGTCTTTTAATAAGATTTAACGGTGATGTAAATTATTGTGCACCACAGAACTCTTCTGTCAACAGCTGTCTCCACAAATTCTACAAGCTAAATGATACTTCTCATTGATTTTAGTCAAAACGGCACAAAGGATTTATGGACTGTTGTGAGCATCAAAAATGGTCAGGTGAAGAGGTAAGAAGCAGTTGTTGAAAGTCCAGATCCAGTTAACTAATTTGCAGTGCCTGGTGCGAGCACTGATAAATGAATTTGGCTGACATCTGATCCCTGCTTGAAACTTCCACAGCTTTCTTCGCCGGATAAAAATATGGAGGATCTATTAATGTTCACAGTGTTGGATTTCCCCATTTCATGTGATCTGTTTATTGTCGAGTGCAGAGGAGCTGCACGGCGTGGCTGCAGCAGTAGCACGATATTAGTTTTCACCTTTGCTCTGTGCAGTCCACAATCACATCCTTACATCTAGCTGCTGTCAGTCACCATCGCGGCTGCAGCGAGCTGCTATTCATTATTCCAGCTTGCAATGCTCCAGCAGCCACTGCCAGGGCTTTTTATCTTTCTGGTAGAGCTTGAAAGTTGCCATTTCGTCAAACATAACTGTATCTGCCATAACAGAAAACTGTGGCGGCAACGTCCTGCCAGCGGTTCAATCATCTGAGGCACATGAGTCCTATGATTTCATCAGAACTCACCTTCCTGTTAACACTGCAACAGGGCTGTCAAGGATCACAGCCTAAGTGCTCTAAGTGCAGGCAGGTACAGCACAGAGGACCCAACCAACATACGACAACCAATACTTTTTAACAGCAAGATAAAGTCACTGATAATGAGAGGATGAAGTGGAGCTCCACACTCCAGCCACTCCACAAAGACACATAAAGCTATAATGCTATTTCTGTGACTGCTGCTAAACTGTAGAAATGGATGTAGGCTCTTTTACAGCTCTGAGGAGCCAACAGTCCTCCCTTTATTATCATTACTCGCTGCAGAATAAGTAATGGTGACCAAAATGTAAATAACAGGGCACTTAATACATTTTTTGGGGTTCTGCTCTCAGGCTCAAAGAGCCAGCAAACACGCACATTATAAATGTCCCCGAACAACAACGCTTTTTCGTATTTCATCATAGGCAAATATTTCTTTCATACTGCTGCCTGTTGGGAGGCGTTTTAGTGGCACACTCAAGCTGATGCTGCAAATTACATGTGACAGAAGCAATTTTGGGATATTTTCTCACACACAAACTGCAGTAAGTGTTATAAATTAGATTAACCGATGGAATATTGAAAGTCTAATACTTCCGCTGCCAACTCAGCAGCTTTAATTGATAATGCAATTTTATTTTCTTCTCCTTTCCCTTCCTTCCAGCGAATGTACGCTGATTATTATTTTTATCCATATGTTAAACAGCTGCACAGGGTAAATATACATGAGGAAAGCATCTGAATGCGGCCGCACATTTGTGCATGACAGTCTTTAAATACTGCAAAATGTCATGTAAATGCAGACATAAAATCGGGAATGAAAAACAAACCATACTATTCACGCATCTGCTCTCTATCTGTATTCACTCGAGTCCCTCCTACCTCTCTGAGGCAGCCCATGAAATTGTTGCTAACTGGAGATCCGGGCAGGTCCGCCGTGCTGGGGCTCCCACCCACGTAGAAAAAATCATCGGAGCCCAGCATGGTGTAGTCTTCCTGGGTGTAGCCAGTAGTGGTGAGGATCCCATCAACGGAGATGGTCACCTGTTGAGGGGTAACACATAGCCAAAGCCAGTCCATTACACTCTGGGATTCGATAGCGTGCTGTGCAGAAAACACACGTCCTTGCTTGGTCTGCATTCGAAATGAGCTATTTGACCTTTTCTTTAGGTTCCACACTGTAGGTTGCTTTCTCATTTAACCGCTTTACAGAATCGTTTGGTACCTTGAAGCGATTGTTTTGGACCAGACAGCGTTTGGATTTTGTTAATGGAATTTTTGCCATAGGATTCACAGGACAGGTAAAGAAAATATGGCAGAGGCATATTTTCTTTATCTTTGATGGGGGTAAGAGAATGGATCCTAGGTTTGGTTCTGAAACTTCAGGTCGGGGGAGGGTTAGTACAATGTTCAAACCAAGGACAAATTGATTTCACTTGTCTTAGGTTTCGGGATTTATCTGGTAACTGCAGACACACACATATACAGTACACATGTACACACACACAAGCTCACACGCCTACACTCGCACATACATCCACTCACACCCTCAGTCTCACATTCTCCCCTCTCTTGCAGACATCTACATCTATATATCCACACACATGCAAAACAAAGGGAGGCTTTTCACACGACATCAATGTGCAAACCAAGGTCATCACTGTTAGAAGGCAAATTAAACACACTTAATTGGACATGTAAGGGAGTAAGTGGATCAATGGTGCCATACAAAGCTGGAGCAGGCCACACAGGGTGCGGAGGCTCATGCACAATCAGGACCAGAGCCCATATTCAAATACACTCTGAGAATAGCCGATGCTGATCTCTGATCAGGTTTAGCTCAGGTGTCACGGTTGTATCTTCGATGTCACTGGACCAGACCGATAATCCTCGATCAGCATGCTTATTCTTAGGAATGTTATGCATATGGGCCCAGGGGTAAGCGTGATCCAGGTTAGCCAAAACACACGAACACCACTTTCACCAGCATGCCACAAAAACACACACAGGGAGGGCAGAGTGAGTGATACGGTGATAGGTGGAGGGTGAGTGAGTGAATTAGAGTGTTAGTGGTTATTTTAGCAGACTGTGTTTGTTGCTGCTGTTTTGTGTGGCTTGTGTGTGAATGTATGTATGTATGCTGGTCCATGACCAGTTCTCATCTATTTAATCAGACAAGCCAATTGATCTTTGTTCTAGTTGTATTGTAGTTACTATGTTTTACCAACTGTGGACCCATTTCATTAGGTGATATTTAGTTTTTACTTATTATGGTAACATACTGTAGATGATCAAGTACTTTACAGCATTCTGAATTCAAATTGTTTCCTCTCAGCTCTGAAGCTGTCAGCTCCTCCTTCAGCTGCTAAACTGGAATCTAAAATGCAGACCATAGAAACAGTGAAATGTACGGAAGGAAGATGGCAGTATGCTGGCTTGACTTTCAGCTTTATGTGCTCTGTCCATCTTGATAATGGCCTTTGTGTTGCCATGTGCAGCGTGCCCTTAAATTGGGCCTGTTCATGTTGGCCTATATAGGTTATGATAAATGTGTTCTTGCAGCATTGTTTCTTTTTAGTTTATCATATTTTTTAGGTGGCGGTTTTTATTAGCCTCTGTTGTGTCAAGGGTTCCTGCTTATAATAGTATTGTGTTTTGCAGTTTTTCCTCTTTTTCCTCAGTGTTGTATTGCAGTATATTTAGCATAACCAGCTCATTTAA
>JAPZEA010000010.1:6420525-6430688 GCA_029783685.1 Heniochus monoceros
CCCCCCCCCCCCCCCCCCCCCCCCCCCCCCCCCCCCCCCCCCCCCCCCCCCCCCCATCTAGCAGACGGCTGTTGCTGATTCTGTGATGAGTGAAAATCCATTGAGGTGAGCCAGAACATGTGTTAAGCCTCAAACGTTAGCCTGCTATCTGTAAGGGCCTGCTGGGATCCTGATAAATATGACTAATTATCCACCGCCACTCTCTCTCTCATTTGCATGTCTTTGGGGGATTACAATCATAAACAGCTATTCAAAAAGATGTTAGGATGGTACCACTTTATATTCGAATCCCACCACTATTAACATTTTTTAAATTTCCTTGCAGTGAATACATATTCAGATTATTTCCATCACTGAAACCCGGATGGCACTGGTATGGAATATTAACAAGCTCACTAGTCCTTGGTTGGTACACCTGTACTCATTCGGTTCTGTTGAAATTTGCTCAGCAGCGCTAGAAATGATTCACATGGTGAAACCTTATATGTGTGTGTACTCTTCCAGCCCTTTGCCCTTGCAATTGTTTTGGCAGTGGGCTGCCCACCAGACAAACGAATTGTCCAATCATGACAGTAGCACAGAACCATGCAACACAATAGGGCCTTTAACCACCTGCCCTGAATAGTTAATCTTGCTGCAGCAGGCGAGCTATTGAATTCTAGTAACTGATACCTATGCTAATGCACTGTGTGTGCACGCATGTGTGTCCCTGTGCAGGAGTGAGCATGTGTGTGTGTGTGTGTGTGTGTGTGTGTGTGTGTCTGACAACACTGGGTTGCCTGGCTGGATCATTGTCTTTGTCTTAAAAGTGACTCGGTGAGACAGCGGAGAGGTTAAAAGGTTCTGTGTGGTGAAAATAACCCTGAACACAGCTGTGTCAATCCAACCTCACCCACTGCGGAGATGTGCTGTGTGTGTCCCTTCAACAAGCAAAGCTCCATAGGCCCATGAAACCTGAGCCTACTATGAAAATTGGCCCTGGCCTCTATTCAATTAACACGACTTATTGTGTGTATTGCCTAACTGAGGCATCAGGTGTCCTTGCTAGCCATAGACGTGACAGGGAATGCTAACAATGCTAGCATGTTCTCTCTCAGTTAACTAAAGAGCTAATGGGGGACATTTTCTTCAGTAAAATAACGTCACTCGCATTTAACCCCAAATACAACGTTTTAAATTAGGTTATAAGGCTGGTTCAAACTAAATTACTTGACATTTGACCAACTGAAAGGCCCTATCAGGTGTCCATACCCTCCGATATTTATCTTCATGTCAAAACATCGACCTGCTAGCCAGCCTGCAGGCTGAGCTAAATGAGGCTAATGTGGTGAAAAGTCCAATTTCACAGGAAAAATTTTACCGACATTTTTTTCCCTCACAGGCCTGTTATGAAAGATGCCCTTCAGCTAACCCCACGTCTGGTAGCATAGTCCTCACTCCGGAGGGCAAAAAAGCTAATTAAGAAACTATTTCCGGCTACTTGAAGAATGTGTTTTTACGAGCATAAACAGAAACTTTGTTCCCCACAACACAGAAACATGGACTGACGTTTCAAAGTGTTTCTACCCGGACGTCCTCGACCCTCAGCAGTCAGGTTAGCTGGCTCTTGTTCTTGATAGACTTGTAAGTATGCTAGAATAAGCACATATCTTCCGGGATATATACACGCTGAATTATTAAATAGAGCAGGATATGAGATGACCTGCACGGGATACCGTCACTGGCCATAAATGATGCATTGATGCATCCAGCGTCGGTGCTGCAGATTTATTGACATGTTTTGTAATATAACCTAGCCCCCATCGCGCGCTGGAGACCCCTCTGTCCCCCACTGTGCTCCCTGTCTATCACAAGCTGCAGCCTGGAGGAACGATTTAATCCGACATCAGTCACAGCAGACACGGGTATCCTGCACTGGGAGTGTGTCAGGACCTGCTACTCAACGGGTTAGACAATGTGAGGTCCAGGGACCGCCGGGGGGTCTTTAGGGGACACTGAGCGGTCACAAGCAAAAGAAAAAAAAAAGGAAATAATGATCATTTCTGCATTTCCATTCACTAATGAGATAATGTGTTCAGATGTGTTTATTAGTTACTGTATCTCATCAGTTAGCCAAACAAATCAAAATCAGATGGTTCCTCTCCACAAATGAAACTTACTTCGGGGGGTGGGGGGTCCTAGATGAAGGGCCTGCCCTTTCACAGAGATATTAACTCCACAAACTTCACAGCAGCACAATTTGGCACCAACAGGCCTTTATCATAATGGACTGAATGGGCACGCTAAACACGGACACCATCAAATTGTTCCTTCTGTTTGGCACATAAATCTGAAATTAGCCTGGATGAATAGTCTCGTATTAACCGCATCTGCTTTAGATGAGAAAATAACACGGAATATCAGAGAGAAAATATATGTAGGCTAAATGTATTAAGTATTATTACGCTGGCCAATAATCCCCAGAGAGAAATAAAGGTGGGCACGATGTCACCGTCAGCTCTACAGCAAAGACAGAAAGATATTAGTTCCTGCAGGTGTATTAAATTATAGTGATGACTGGAGTCTCTACTGAAAAGCCCGGTGGATTTGTCAGTGTCACACAGACATGCTCCCACAACATGAATGCAATAACCATCATCACCATAGATCAGAATGAGAATTTTGATCAATCTGTGCAATATTCGAAACCTTCAACAGAAACTAAAGCGCTCAAAGCCGAGTGGAAATCCGACCTGCAGCCCTGCACCGATGAATAAAACAGCGGGCAACATTTTCCAGCAGCGCTCCGGCTTTCCCTCCGCTCCTCGCACGGTGGCAGTCTGACTGTTGCTCAGGGGTTTACAAGCCCTCGCTTTTCAAAATTACGAAGCGAAATGTGACCCGGGTCGGGTTCGTAGTTGCATGAAATCATCTGAAATCCTAAGAAGTTCAGGCGGCTTCTGGTGTCGTGCTTAAGGTATAACACAGCTGTCCCCAGTGAGAGACGCGAATCAGTGAGCTGAAACTTTCCGTCTCAGCGCTCCTCACTCATTCACCGCAAATATATTTGTCGCAAATTCAGCACTGACAAGTCAGCGCGGTCTCTGGAGATGCGGTTTCCCCCACAAATCAGCCGCTCGTACGCGGTCAAACTGCGGCTGAGAGCTTTCAAACTAACCGTCCAAACCATCCCATTGCGCTGAAATCCCCCCCCATCTCAGCCCAAACTCACCAATCCCAGCATCAGATTACCAGGAAAAAGGAAATTCTTGCAGAAAAACTTCAGAATCGCACAACACAAATACCCTCACGGAACACCTAAAGCATGGAGCACTGGTTGAATAATAAAAATAAAACAGCCCAGTTTTAATCTGCTCCTACCTTTTCGTGCAGAGAGACGATTCCGGACGGATAAAGCCTGTATGAATATAGCAAATTATGGTAATCCAGAGCAAAATTCCATCCAGAAAGCGGAGTATTTTGAATTCTAGTGTGCCCAGGGCGGTGGGATGCTGATGCCGGTGATGAGGAGGTTATTATAAGTGAGGCGCGGCGGAGGGAAAGGCAGCGGTCCTCCTTCCCCCGGCTCAGTGAACGCGCATCTCTCAGCTCGGCTCACTCAGCGCAACTGATGATGGGCCCCTTGGATTTCTCCCACACTGACGCTCTGACCCGCCTTCCACACAGCACTCTGCACAGTGTGGGGGGGGAAAAATCAAATAGGAGAGAAAAGAGCCCCTCAGGACAAATTACCAATAATGAAAACACTTTGTTCCTTATTCTTAGATGAGGCTTTTATATGTAGTTACCAGTAACAAAATACTGTTTGTGCGCTGGATTTATGAGCACAGGATGTACGGACCGCATTCACTGCGTTATGAAGGTGACCACTGACATCAAGGGGTCCAAAAGCTTGGGTTTTGCTTGCCACGCATCTGGTTAATCTGTGAATTTTAGTATATCAGTTTCCAAAAATAAGCTAAACCAGAGCACAGGGTGAAAAGTGTGCCTTGTTTTATTGTGAAATTCCAAATACGTTTCCCATGGGCCTGCAGCAGGAGTTCAGCACCTTGGACAGCACACCGGGCGTCAAGGCTACTTGGGCGTCATCCAACATCCA
This sequence comes from Heniochus monoceros, assembly GCA_029783685.1. Classification (NCBI taxonomy): domain Eukaryota; kingdom Metazoa; phylum Chordata; class Actinopteri; order Chaetodontiformes; family Chaetodontidae; genus Heniochus; species Heniochus monoceros. The sequence continues at coordinate 6,424,625 of JAPZEA010000010.1, forward strand.
AGCTCTGTCCAGGGTTCAGCACCTGGGACAGCACCAGGGAATTTTGCATGTTGCTCCAGCAGTCCCGGTGCCAGGGACCTGTCCACGGTGCTGAACTCCTGTCAGGCGTGAAAGAGGCCGTGAGGATTATGCAGAGAGGAGGGGAGATCTGGAGAGATCTGCGGGGCTGCGTTCTCACACAATATCACAGCACTGGAAAATGTTCTGGTACATTTCATATAATAGGCTGTTTCATTTCTGTGTATCATACAATGGAACTGCTTCCTTTTTACAGCCCATACTACTAACTACTTCTGCTGATGCAGCTAGTAATGATAATTATGATCCTGTGCTGGGTTATAACATACAGTATAAAGAGTGTAGATTTTGCATTACTGGCTGCCACCATCACTGTTTGTTGGAAAATGGAAGAAGGGGCACTAACCCCATAAAATAATGGCATCCATGTGTGGCCAGTACAACTAATGGCCTCGATCCTTTATGTTTGTTATTTACGAGTTGTTACTGTGCATTCTTGACATTACAATTAATGTTTTGCAGTAGTGTAGAAAAGGTGAAAGTCTCATCTTTTACTCTCACTGTACGCCATTCACCATCATATAGCAATATTTTTACCCTGCCACTTCTTTTACAGGTAGCTTTCTGCTGCAGTGATGATGGTTCTTACATAATACAAATCTAAAAAGAGAGTTTACAAAGCGCTGCAAAAAGAAACAAAACAAGAAGAACCTAATAAAATGCATAATGAGAGGATTAAAGCGACAAGAAGGAATAATCAAAAGAATTAATAGATTTCTAAAATACGATAAGATATTAGTATAAAAACATCACACAGCTGAAAATTGTCAGGATTAAAAGAACTGCATCAAAGCAAGATTTAGCATATCTAAGTTGTGCAGAGAAGATGTTGAAGAGGTGCTCAGGGACCTTTAGTGTTGAGTCTAGACTGAGGCTGAGGCAGGCAGGTCTCTACTTGACAGCCTTGACCTGATCTCTGCCTCATGGCTACCCAAGAGGTCCTATATCTGGGCATGTGACCAAGTTCAAACATGATAAGTACTTGAAACCAATGGCAAGATGCTAAATCTGGAGATACACTGACTCTCTTTCTTTTGGCACCAATTCAAATCCTGGCTGATGCATTGAGAAATAGCTGGAGGCATGAGACTGACTTTTGACTGAGGCAGGGCTAGAGAGAGAGATGAGAAGAATAGCATCAGTGGCCTCCTCTTGGTCTGCGCAATATAAGACATGGACAGATAATCGAGAGCTGAGGAAGTGCAGCAAAAAAACAAGCAAACAAAACAAAAATGTTTATTCATAACTGTGTGACAGTATTATAAAATGAGCTATGTAGCTGTGAGCTATGCTCTGCGTTGTACAAAACCGTATGTGTGCAAGGCAGCGCCTAAAGGCCCTGAACGCCCCAATACATGTTTTCAGGTATTTTAGCTGACAAAACCTATTTGCGCATCGGGATCTGAGCAGAGACAGGAGGAACCCGGAGATATTAACCCACTGCTAGAGGAGGTGAATTACACCTGCATGATGAACAGTGTCAAATGAGACACCAAGGTCTAATAGGATTCAAATGAAACAATCTCCTGCATCTGCTGTAAAATTGAAGTCATTTGTTACCTTGAATGGTGCCGTGAGGCTAAAACAACATATGGCCTCCTCAGGTTGCCTTGTTGCCACTGCAACCCTGAACTTGACTGATGAGTGTCTCTCTGCTATTTGCTTGTTAAGATCATAATTGGACCGTCTCAATGGGTTTGACCGTGATTGCTGACTGAATTCTGATAAATATGTTATTTGTTAAGATTAATCTTTTGTATGATAGAATCTAATTTTTTCTTTCAGTGCAATTTGTGTCACACCTGAGTGTTTCATGCTGACTCTTTAAGATTGCCAGTGCATCACCTGGCCCATACATGCCTCCAATATTAAAGCCAATCCAGTGACATATTAATTAGGTCTTAGGGGCTAATTAAAACGCAGCAGTGATGAGAAGATCAGCAGCTCTCTAATGAGTAATAGCGGAGGGAGACAGAAAGTAAAGAGGAAGAGTGGGACAGAGAGCGCCACCTCTAGAGGAAAAAAGAAAGTGAAAAAGTGTTACAAAAAATTCATGACCCACTAAACACAGCATTACCAGCTTTTGCAACCCTGACAGAAATGCATGCAGACGCAAAGACAAAAGGATTTCTTCCACAAATAAATCATGAAAATCAAAGGCAATAAAACCTCAAGCACCTTTGCTCTCCCACACAACATCTTACGCCCTCCTTTCCTCTGTACTAAAAGGCATAATAAATGAATTATAACCCTCTGATAATATCTACAAAATGAATCCAACACAAGTCTCTGGTTTGCTTTATTAACACCGCCAGCTACTTGTTCTGTAATTATGAAATGTAGTTCCAGCAGCTCCGACAACTGTTATATTCATGATGTATTGTATACGGTATGCTGCGAAAAATTGTATTAATCATGGATGAAGCATATTCTTTCTGCATGTAGAGTGGCGTGGAACCATGTTTAGTCATCATGCAGAGAAACTGTGAGCTGCAGCTGTGACATGGGAGCAGGCTCTAAAATCCAAGACATGACATGGACCAGGCCGCCCAGCAGGAGTTTCTCATTAGTGCCATATCGGCTCTTACATCTCTGGTCTTATCTTATCTCAGCGGCTTCTTCATCTCCATCACAGTGCAGCTGAGCACCAAAGAGCAAATGGACACTGTTAGTGAGTAGAGCTGGAGAACCTAGTTGTGCATTTAGCAGCTAAAAAGCCAGATACTCCTCTAAGAGGTTGGTAGAGACCCAAAACAGAGCTAAAAGAGAGACAATATTAGACGTCACCAGGTGGCCAGAAACATGACTTCAAAATGAATGTTGCTCGTAAATTCTGAATGTGTTTGCTGTCATCAACTGATGGTGATGACATTTCGATGTTGAGTTCAAAACTTGTTTCTGCTGGCCCCACGGGGACAAAAAACTGTTATAATAGGCTTAAAATACAAGGACTAACTAGCTCTCCACTGGTGCAAGAATAATGCTTTTTCTTTACGTCCACGTCTTCCGTATTGATCATCATCAGCTGGTAAGTACGCTGATCTTTTCCCTGGTACATGCAGCATTAACCTCAGTTTGGTAGCATGGTATCATGTAGCCATCAAGCTCACAGTTAAGTCCCATTTGACAGGATTCTTTGTTTTTGAAAGAAAACATGACCTCCTCAGTTCCAGGGCTTTTACTGTCCAGCATTCTTGCCGGATCAGTGGCCTCGTGGCTCCGCTGTCTGCCCCGATAGTGGGAGGTTTGGAGTGGAGTTTGATCTTCAGCTGACTCCTCTCTGCATGTTACCAAGTGCAGTCCTGTACAAAGGAGTGTGCTAAGCCTCCACTCACCTCAGATACAGCAGATGAGCTACTAACCTATTAGCCTTCAGTTTAAATTACGCTTAAACCTTAGCTAGATGACACTCACCATTGTCCATATGTGCGTGTGCTTACTATGCACGCTGCAGATATCCATTATCCACTCTGACTGTCCCCATTGTGGTTTTACTCATTTAATCGCAGTGGCCCTGAATTTATAAACTCATGTTTCTGTGAGAGGTGCAGCGTATGCATGTGCCATCTGTGTGTGGATATCTTTTTCTGAGGGAAACCTGGTCATTACCAAAGCTCTAAAATATAGACACACTATAAAATACAGCCTATGGGAAGCAATCGTTTGTTTCAGTTACAGTTTTTTCTCAAGGCTTTGAACCTGCTTTCACACTGATGTTCAATAAGCTGCAGATTGTTCTAAAGATTTTTCCACAACTGGGCTGCAAAACAAGAAAAGGCTGTTTTGTTACGTGGCTCCAAGCAAAACCCTGTTACCTAGAAGAGCGGCCATTAAATCAAAGAAGACGGACGATAGAAGCTGCTTTAGTTGAAACAGGACACTGTATTGTCATAGGTAAAGTTTATCCAATATGACTTTGCAAGTACAAATACATCCACCATGCAGTCTCTGTAGGGTAATGATGAGTGTACTATGAAATAAATAGGACAGTGAGTTGCTTATAAATCATAGATGTACAAAGTGGAGAAAGTATGCATAGAAGTAAAGCTGCAGCTTCAAAAAAAAGTTGCTTATGTTAGAATATTCATGGATTTTAAATGAAAAAATCAAAGTTAAATATGAAGTTACAAGCAGGAGACAGCTTAGTCTAGCATAAGGACTGGAAGCAGGGGATGGTAGGCAATCTTTGCAGAGAGCCATGGCTAGCTGTTTACCCCTGTTTCTGTCTCTGTGCTAAGCTAAGGTAACCATCTCCTTGCTGTGGCTTCATATTTAACATACAGACACCCCCACCCCCAAAGGTGTGAACGGCAGCATTATCTGATTAATGTGTGTGTCGTTCCCACTACTGTAAGCCCAAACAATACGTTTCAACGAGCCTGCTGCCAGCGGGCACCACCTGCTATGGTGCTATCAGTAATCCATGAGGGTCCTAATAATGCTGTATCATGGTTTACCACCTCCACTGAAGGTCACATGTGTTCTCTCTCTATCTCTCACACACACACACACACACACACACACATACGAATACACACAATGATGCTGATTGATCCTAATTGTTCTTATTTTACCTCAAATCCCAGCTGCCTGAGCGCCTGCCTGTCTGGTCACTGAAGAGGCCCTTAGCAGGTCAAAGTGATTACGCTATCAAGGACATCTATTAGAATCCAATTTGGCCAGGTTGGGTCCTCAAACAGGCCCAGCTAACCTCCTTAATGGACATTCATTTATCTCCCGTTGTTTGGGAGCTGTTGCGTGCGAGGTCTGCAGCTTTGGTGCTAAGCAGGATGGATGTGATATTTAGATCAATAGGTCCGGCTTATGGGGAAAAATGTGATAGTATACAGATGATAAGAGGGTGATATTTCATTGTAAATGTCAGTGTAATGTAACCATCACTGCCCAGGGTGGGGGACTGTGCTCACACACACACACACACACACACTATATACAGCTGCATGGTGTATATGCAGCGACTTATAGAGCACGACATATGAAGGCACTTCTTCTCTCACACTGGTGAGAATCTATTTGAATAATGAGGAGAAGCACCTGTCAGGCTTGGTTATCTTGACACATGGACTGTAGTCCAAACACCTACATACATCTGAAGGCAGAGAGAGAGAGAGAGAGAGAGAGAGAGAGAGACAAAGAGACGGAGAGCACACTCACCGCACTGCAGGGTACCCACATTTTTTTAACCACATACCTCGGAGCTTGAATAGACAATCGGCAGAGAGGTGCCGGTGCCGTAATACTGCATCAATCACGGGCCTCACCATGAGAAACTGCTGCTCTGAGAGGAGATCCATCACTCTCGCAAGGCCACGGGTGTAAAATATGCCATTTGAAGAACATATAACACAGAGTACGTCCTCTTTGGTGAGTGCTTTTATTCAAAAGCGCTTCGTTGTGACGTGGGCTTATTTCTAGGATTTTAGGAGTGGTATTTTTGTAGCGTGGATGATCCCAGCGCACATAAAGCTGTGAATTGCAACTGTTATGTCACAGTCCACCCACTGGGCTACATAGGTGCCTCTCTCTTTGTACGTTCTTTACCGCTGTCACAAACATTCACTGAGCCTCAGTTAGCCCTCTGTGAAAGCGCATACGACCCCATTAACCTCAGACCAAAGTCCATTAGAACTTTCTGTGCCATGCTTCATGTCTCTGCTGAGAGACTGCTGTTTTATGTACTAGTTATTTAAACTCATCAGTGGGATAAAATCAAACTTCACACTACAAGTGGGATTGCGCTCAGACTTTGAGACTCAGGTCAGACCTACAGTACGGGCCGCTCATGTTTCATCATCTCCACCACAGCTTTCGGTAGCACTGATAACCAAAGATGGATCTGGGTATCCCTGTGACTCAGTGATCTTAGCTCGTGCAGCGGTATCAGCTGCCTTGAATCCTTTCCACAACACTTGTTACATCTCTCGTCTGCTCTCTGCTGTCCCATCTCCAGTAATGTAGCTGAAGT
>JAPZEA010000010.1:6687419-6698548 GCA_029783685.1 Heniochus monoceros
GATGTGGTCCAGAATTCCTTGGCCGGACATTGACAAGTTCTCCTTGGATTCCTTCATTGGCTGAGGAGAGGCAACGGTGGATGGACCCGCTGCACTGGACTGCTAAGTTACAAAGTATAAACAAGAGACTGCTGCAACAACATCATTTAACTGGCAATTAGGGTTAAAGTCAAGAGTAGGAACTTTGCCTAAATACAAGCAGTGCTGGTGTATCTATCAAACTGCCGGGACAGGCTGACTCTGATGGTCTGCAACGTTCTCAACATAAAAACTAGCATCAGCTTTCCCCCACTGAAGTCTGGTATCACTACTTATATCTGGTCGATTAATATTTGTGCAACCTGTGATAAACCTGAAACTTGAGCTACAAAGCTAATATCTTCATGTGAGATTATAGGATCTATACTTCAGCAGCAACTCTATACACTGGATGTAACTCGCATAAACCATTTCGTCATGGGCCAAACTATGTGAATTGTGGAGGAAGGATGGGTCACATTTTGCCAGCCTGCATTACCCTCATGCTTTGTTTCTGAAGATCTTACTTATGTCCCTGTTCATTGAAAATCCTAAAATTAGGGAATCAGATAGATACTGATTGTAAGGGGAACGTAATGTTTGACAGGGCTCCTCCCATCCCATTCATTCAGGCTGTCTCTAAGCATACAGATAAACATGAGCTAAATGTGAGACATTATTAATGCATTAGCTACTATGGCTGTCTAAAACAACGAAGAAGTATTATAATTAGCATGACGAAACTGTGAACTGCTCGCTAGCATTCATGCTAGCTGAGCTAGCGTTACTTAAAAGTTGGCATCGCAGAGCTAATGTTACCAATTAACCACCAATGCGTGGGCATTACTCGCTTATGTATAGGCGGATGAGGTCATTTAAATACACTGACAGGCTAAAATAGACTTTGACAAAAGCAGCCACAGCTGACAACCCGCTAATGTTAATTTTGCCAGGTGATACTCTTCTCGAGCAACCTCGGCTAGCAAACTTGCTCCACTCGAGGTCTCATCACCGCTGAGGCAGTGAGTCAATAACTAGTCACTGTTCACCTCGTTGCCCGTCTGTTTGAAATGAAACACGACTCTTACCTTTAACATGTAGCCGTCGGGGTAAATCACCCAAATCAGACAGCTGTACGAATATTTCGCAGTTATTTACAATAAGTTGGCTAACAAGTGATCATCAGCAGCCGCCTTTGTAACGAGGGCACCGCCATTATGGAGTACGTCAGGGATACGTTAGCAGACGTCATCACGCAGGGCATCTGATACGCGTGCGCTGTGGTTAAATTTCGGTTTTATCTTTCCTTCTCTGAATTGGTTTGTTCAATGCTTTAATTACTGTTCCCGCTGCTGTAAAACTCCTAATATGATATACATATGAAGAATTTATCTTTCTATTAATGTATGATGAAAATATGTTATTCCCAATACTACCCACTAGAGGGAGACAAAGAATTACTGGTGGACTTTGGCAGCAAAGACTGGATTTTTGACATGCAGTTGATCTCTTGACCAGGTGCTGTAACTCTCTCGATCAGTACAATGTCTATTAAAAACATTCTTCTCAACAAGGCAAACTGCAAATCACAAGAAACACAGCTATTCTATGAATAGTTGAAGATCAGATCTTGAACATTCACTACATACTGGATTTTTTTCACTTACCTGAATAAAAAGACTGTAGGTCTGTGCTCAGGCTTCAGGGCTATATTGCACCCACATGGTGTGAGCAGCTAGTATATAGAAAAAGATAATTATAATCACTCCCATATGTAGTGATGCAAAGTTATTTGTGGAAGGATGTAAAAATGTGAGTAAGTGGGAGTGGGATTACAGAGGGAGATATTACAGAGGCAGCATTCAAAAGAAATAAAACCAGCCAAAAAATAAATGCTTATCTGTTTTATATCAGAGTGGTCTATTTCTTAGATGTCATTGGAGAAACATGTAATATGATGTGTTTGTTAAAACGGAAAAAAAACAACGTTTTTGAAATGCATGAGGAGCAACACGTTTCCTATGCTCTTTAAATACTTATATAAATGGAAGCATTTCCCTTAGTCTTTTGAGTGTTATAGACTATGATCAACTCTTTTTTTATCATATAAATAAAAGAAATCAGACTTTCTAATAATTTCTGAGGCAAGGCCCCGGATATATATATAGTATACTATCTTAAGATGTACATTCTCATTTGTGTCATTACAAAAATCAGATGAATTTGACAGAAACTTTAAGATAAAAGGAATACCACATAACATAGCCTTATTTTCTGAGTTACAGTTGACATGTTACAGCCCATTGTAACCACGAATTTAATTTAGATTTTTACTAAAACAGGAACAATTAGATGCTTTTATCCACACGTCAAGTTAAAGTCATTGTTATGCCTAATATACATGCAGGCTGTGGCCATGAAATGCAGAAAACCTATAGGATTTGCATCTTTTGCATAACAAGGCAGCAATACAGTACAACAACCTTCTAAAAATATGGATTTAATGATGAGAATTTATGGTAAATATAAAAAATATATAGTTTTTTCTCTCTTCAATCATTTCTCTCATTAAAAAACTTGCTATGAACAGGACCTCGTGGTAATCATCATCACCTTTGCTTGCTTTAACTGTCGCAGGGTGAGAGCAGACTACAAGTAGCATCTTGTGCCCTCTTCGTCTCCCGTCGCACCCTCACTTCTGAGAAAAGCCAGCATTGAATCATTTACTTCGTCCAAATTAAAATTTGGAATCTGCATGCATTATATATTCACCCGTGCTTGGACAAATCCTCTTAACTGTGGGAGAAATTGTCAGGATGTGTCCTGTAGAAAAGTAAGAGCCTTGTCTAGTTGTATTGCCTGTAGCAAGGGAGCATCTCAATCTGTCACTCAAGTCCACACTCACACACACACTCACACACACACACACACACAGACCACAGTAAATCAGTTTATGAATAATATATACTTGTACTTTCTTTATTAATATTAAACATTGCATAATGAAGCACCAACTATAAGCAAATCCCAGAGCAATATTCATATTACCATGAGCTGTCCTGGAGTGGACCTTTCATCGTTTATGTCAGTCCTGGTGTGCTTAAACACATCAAAATGTCTGCTTTGACCGCTTTTTACACTTAACCTCGAGTACGCAGAATGCTTTCTTTGTTCCTAAAAACTGTATTATGCTCAGTGCAGTTTACTTCCTCATATATGTTGGCCTATTTTAAGATATTCATGCATTTGTTGGTATCCTTTAGAGAATAAACAGATGGGAAAAGATGGGAAAAATGGAGGATAAAAGGATGTGATGAAGGTTGTGACCCAGAATCCAAACCAATTAAGTTTCATGTTCCATTGTCCACTGCTGCGCAAGAGCTTCCCTACTTGTCCTTGGGCTCATTTTTATGATTTAACATACATCCTAAGTGCCAGGAATCTACTTAAAGCCCGGGTCACTTTGGAAAAGAGCCAAAATGTCAACATTACATCTCTTGTTACTTGGACAAAACTTTCATCTCGGCTCGGCCTCATCTTTTGTGTAGGTATTGCCCCGCGGTGTGTTAGGTTTTCTCCCATCCAGCGATGGCGCTTGCCACACGAGATGCATGTCTCATTAGAGGCAACACTTTGGACTTAAAACCTTTCCTGTGTCCACAAGCAGGGTATTTGTGGTATATTGGCCCTGTGCAACCCAGCTTAAACTGCCTTTGCCCGGAGCCAGCAGATACAAGCTATAATGGAGACATTGATGTATTATTGAGAAACCCATGGGTAAGGATCAAGGAGCTGCTCGCAAGCCAGCAGGGATAGCAAGAGAGTGTGTGAACTCAGGATAATGGTTTCCTTCAGCATCCACTGTGTCCACGACTGCTGTTGCTCTCTTGGCCCGATGCGAAAAAGAAGACATTTCATGTAACATCACACACTGAATTTACACGCTCCAGTCAAAGCAAATATGCTCGACAACATGCTCGTGCCTATCTGTGAAAGATAGCTGTTGTGCTGTAGTGTTTCCATGTGGAGTCTGCTGAGGTTATGTCTACTTGAGCCAGAGCTGAGATGACATTTCATTTATATAAATAATTACTGTCCTGAAAGTCCCCTAGGCCTGCCCCGAAGCAATCAAACTTCTAATGCTCTTAAAATTGCCCACCATGTTTTATTAATGGCGGACTATAAAATGCATTGCTATGGCTGCACACTTCTCTGCTGAGCCACGAGGAAATAGTGTCAACTTTAAACGGCCGTATTAGAGTTTATATTTTTATTCAACAATGTATTTCAACTTTGAATTGTATGGCGAGGTAAAAAAAGAAAAAAAAAAAGAGAAAGAAACTTGAGTGTTCCTTAGCTGAGCTACAAAGCACTTTAACTGCGCATACACGGATCTAAATGAATACAGTGAATTATGTGCGGAATGATTGCCCATTAGTGCCATTAATTGCCTCTGAGTGAACCTGATCTGCTCTTCAAGGACTCTCTTAGATTCTGCATTATATAAATGGCAAATTAAGGAGGCTTCAGTCTAAAAATAAGAGTATAAAACGCTGTGTTAAGGTATCACCCCCTAACCAGGCTTGTAATGTCTCCTGACTGTGCCAACAGAGGGTACTGTTGCCTCACAACATGTTTAGATTATTCCAACAACAAAGACGCAGCCTGCTGGATTCCTCCCCTCCGCTCCCCCCCTCAATTCAATGTGAGGACATAGGTGTGCTTTCCATTTATTTTGAACATGTGCAATAGCATCACTGCATCATTTGCATAGCCTGGAATGCCACAGTAAGATAAAAGTGTTAATTATCCAAATTAAAGATGACCTTTGAACCCAGATTGGCCGATATGTGTTATTTAATCTGATCTAGGTGTGGGTGGTCCTGATATTCCAGCCATTTTAAAGCAGTTTCCTCATGGTGCGCCCCAAATTTCAGCTGGCATTATGTGAGAGGAAAAAGGGTTATAACACTCAGTAAACTGGTGAAAACATACAAAAAAAAAAAAAATCTGGGAAAAGGAAAAACATGTTAGGACTCAAGATGTAATGAGCACTGTAAGGAAAGAAATTGTGGATGTCAGTTTCACTGCTTCAGAAGGCAGGCGGTGCGCCTCCGCCTCTGAGAGAAGTAAGGACTGATGAGCGATAATTACTTTTTGTCCGGAGCCCAGCGCGCAGCTCCGAGGAGCCACCGCTGGTTGCCTCCAGTGTGTCCGCGCGTGTCGTCCGTTCACACGCCTGTTGTGTCTGACGCGCGGACGTCACGGACGCACTTGAACTTGAATCCCATCCCACTCCACGGAGGCAACCCCCAACCACACACGCACACCCACACTCCCACAAAAACACAGGCTGCATATAGTAGTCTTCACACACACACACACACAAACGCGGGGTCCTCCCAAAACAGAGCGTCTTTCATCGAGCGAGTCAACAAGAAGTAGCCTCGACACTGTAGGAAACTAGGAAACATTGGACCTCTGCTTGTTGGACGAGAAGGAGGAGGAGGTGTCTTGTCTGCCCGCCGCCTTCTCTCTCTCTCTCTCTCTCTCTCTCTCTCTCTCTCTCTCTCTCTCTCTCTCTCTCAATCAACGAGGCTACTGCCACCAGAGCCAAGAGTTGCCGTTCCGCGCACCGATGCCAAAACGCGCAGGAGGCGTCAGTGCCAAAGGGTCATTTTAGCGCACCACTGCTGAAATGGAAGGACTGTAGGGAATCCTAGAATAAACAGCAGCCGTTTGACCCCAGATGATATAATCATATCATTAAAATTAAGGAGAGGGAAAAGGGAAAGGAGCCAAGTAAGAGCCATCCCCGGTGGAGTGCTCTGTACTTCATCTGTCATCACGGTCGCTTCAGAGGTGGGCAGTCCAGGATTTTTACCTGCAAAAGGTCATTGCAAAACATTACCTACCTGCCTGCGCACATATCAGCTCATCGGCTTCCTAAAACTACACTTTGGCTTCCTCAATCCAGGTGTTGCTTCCTCGGAAGTCGCCGTAGGACATTGTGGACAAACTGGTCTTCCATCGCTAACGAGCTCCTGTCCGACTCCTCACCTTCCGAGCGCACGTCAAAGTTGCAGCTGAAGACTACTGTGAATAGTAGACGGATTTAGGAGAGGGGAAAAGTTGCTCACCTGCGACCCAGAGAGGACCGACACCACGGTCCAAGCCGACTCCAAGTGCCGTTCACCGGGCGATGCCAGAGTAAATGCCGGGGCAATGTCCCGCCGCAAGCAGGTGAACCCGCAGCACTTATCGTTGACGCACAGGGAGACAATACAAGGTGAGCTGAAGACTTCTCACTTCATACATGATTAACTTTACTGCTTTAAATGTTTTACACTTTACTATAATCATGAATTCTCATTTTCCTCGAAAAATAAAAGTATTTATAGGGAGATTCAAATCGTGCCCAGGCATTGTTTCAGCCCTTGAAAATGCGCCGACAATTACCGACAATAACTGTGATTTTTAAAAGTCGATTTACAATGTGGTAACACTTGTGCACACACAAGAAAAGCACTGAACTTCGCTGCTTTTTAAAGGTACTAATTAGACTGACTTTGAGTAAACGTATGGAGTAATAATTGTTGTTTTACACCTTTAAAATTTATTAACACAATTCAGGAACATTTGCGCCTTTTGCAGCTTCGTGTGACTTTACAAAGAGAGGTGATTTTATGACAACTATATTGGGACTGTCTGATTAAGTGTGTGTGTGTGTGTGTGTGTGTGTGTGTGAGAGAGAGAGAGAGAGAGAAAGAGTGTGTGTGTGTGCTTGCATGTGCACGCACGTGCGTCCCGCATGTACAAGCGTGTAAGACAACATTTCATCACAACACAATTTTGCATTTTTACAGAATATTGCAACACGTGGCAAAGTGTGTATTTATGTTTGTAAAACATTTCACCTGTTTTCTAAGTGCAGAGTTATTTATTTTGTGATGTTGCACTGGATAACTTGGGTCTTAATTTCAACGTTTTTTTTAATTCAAATACTCTTTCGTTCTCTTCCGCACTCTCTCTCTATATCACACACACACACACACACACACACACACACACACAGTCTCAAAAATCTTACCACATAAAGGCCTGTGTGCACTTATAAGGTAACATTTGATGAACATCACAAAAAAAACCCTCAAATTGTGCACAAAACTAAGTTCAGTCTGCAATCACACACAGATAAAGAAAACACACACACACACACACACACACACACACACACGGCGACAACAATCTGAACTTTATTAATACGATATTTTAAAACGAAGGGTCATAACTCGTTTGAAGCTTTTCAGAGCTGCGACCAAAATTGTGATTAAATTGCGCAGATTATATCTGAGGCAGGATTTTTTATTTTTTTGTGGGCATATGATTAAAACGTCGCATAATCCAATTTCAAATCAATTATATCAATCTAACCTTCATCTCCCAGCGCCCTGCTTTGCCTAAATCCAATTTCATAGAGGCCTAATCTGGGTAATTCATTGCAGAAGTTCATGATGTAATCTTTGGCCAATCTGTTTTGTGTTGAAAAGGGTTAGGCGCATTCCGTCCCACCCGACACATTTAGCATTTAGACTAATCATTTATCCCATTCACCTCTCTCTCTCTCTCTCTCTCTCTCTCTGTCTCTCTCTCTCTCTCTCTCTCTCTCTCTCTGTCTCTCGTCACTGACTTTCCTCCTATTGAGCGTTCATCTGAAATAATTACGGTAATTTCAAACGTAAAGAGCAATCTGAAATCCGAGTGTCTGCCATGACCACTGTTTTTGTGTAACTGAGAAAGTGTTGCGCGTCCTCTGCAGATTTTAGGCAGATGACAAATATTGATCCGGCTTGAGTATTGATCTGACAGTTTATCCTCTCTGCTGCCACAGTCACTGTCTGCCGGGTTGATCCCGCACGATGCATTTTCGACTGTGCAAAATTTCCAACCTAACTACAGTTTCACCTCGGGCATGTGTGCCTGTTTAACATTTACCTGCATGAATTAGGACAAATAATCGCAACGTTTTGCACATTTTCATGTGTCCTTAGGGAACAGGTACCAATTTGGACTGACTGTTAAATATTTGCTTCTCCTCCTTCCGGCCATGGGTCACTTTGTTTGACATCTTTAGTTATACAAAACCTCACAGCACCTGCTGTGCAGTCAGCAAATTCTTGCAACTGAACCTGTGCTGCAGAATATAGATATTTGCATTATTTAACTAATAATTAGTTGTCACAGATTAGCTTTAAATTTCTTAATTTCCTCGTCCTGACCTGAAGTTGCGCTCACATGTCTCCAGGGTGCATCTGTTCCAGCCTGAAGCTTTTAATGACCGGTTTCAGAGATCCTTTTAATCACCGCTGACCTGTCTGCGCAGACTCGTCGAACAGCGACTTAAGTTGAGATATTTGCAAATGCTGACAAATGTTTGATGTTCGGCTCGATCGTGCTGAGGTCAATGTGTGTGCTCAAGCGGCTGGAACATGTGCAGCAGGATGCCAGAGAGCTGGGCCACCTGGGCCTGAATCTGGTCCTACCTGTTCTCTCACATGATACACACTGTCTCCTGCTCGATGAACTGTGGCCTCGAGCAGTGACAACGACCTGAGAGGCACAAGTGCAATATTAAGGAAGAACTCAACCTGCAGGTATTTTGCTTATTTGTCTCTTTGTGGTGTCATCAAGGAGGTCAAATGCAAAAGCCAAAACTGGGCTCAGAACAGACGAGCGATAAAACAGCAATTTCATTGTTATTTCTACCCAGTTGTTCTCTCCCTGTGAGAACAATGTGTGTCTCTTTGCACAGATGCACTTGCATTTGCATGAAGTGCCCGAGCTATGTTTACCATATGTACAGGATATCTTAATAACGGTTACATCTGTCTGCTGCGTTGGATGGGAGGCTTTTAATGTACCTATCATTCAGTGCCTGGAGGCTGCATGTTGCTGTGGGCTGTTTCCTTAAGCTGGGTGGGTCTGGAGAGGACCAGGATCACACCTCAGGCTGGAGGATCTGAGGAGCCCTGTGGAGAAACCAAACTGTAATTTGATTGAGTCAACACATAATGAGAGCTTTGCATATGTACTGCGTTATTGTCGGAGAACATTTCAGAAATGGAGGAAGAAAAAACAAGTGGACTTTATTTTTAATATCTCTAATACAACCTCGTCAGTAGGCTGGCTTGGTCCCGATGTCGTGCAACATTTGAGTGTCAGCTGTCAAGACCAGTCAGAAGGTATCTCCTTACACAAGTAATAATATGAAGTTTCTGCAGGGTGCCAGCATATATCATCCACATGTCAGATCAGGGGGTATTCACGTAACTAAACTCAGCCTGGTGCCCTGCAGCCATGGGCCTGCAGGTCATGTTCTACATGCAAGTGCGGAGAACCTGAATGTCAGCATACTTCTGGACAGGCTCTTAGAGGAAGACTATGTATTGGGAATCCACTTGCCAGGTCAGACATCAAGAAGGATGTACAAGTGACTGCAATGAATGTGCACAATGCAAAAGCCAAAGAAAGCAGGCACACACACACACACACACACACACACACATACACACACACACACACACACAGAGAGACTCAGCATGTACTGTAAAACAGCACATGTCACCCTCGAAATGCATGAGCACACATACAAACTGTACATGTTCACACACTAACAAATGAGATGTAACAAGCTGTTCTGTCTGAGTTAAATTTGACCTCCAGTTTACAGTTCGTTCTTTGTTTTATTAAGGCAAACATCCCCTCGAGGCTTTTTTTGGCTCTTTCAGTCAACAGTTCAGCTTGGACTCACATCCACGACAAAGAAGCCCATCACAGGAATATCCTTATGAATTACTCACATGTTAGCGTGAAACGGCTGGTGTTAAGTAACACAGGCCTCCCTTGTTCAGAGGCTGGTATTTTTGCAATCTAATATGAGCATTATTGCAGAGAATCGTTCTCTGGATCCAGCCATGGAAACGCCTCATGATAACTGTTTACTCTCAGAATTGGCATGCTACTTGTGAAACAGTTAATGTTTTCGTATTCATTCGCACCATATGGCTGTCAAATGCTGGGGGACAAACCCACCGTGCGCACTGCAACACCACAGTAAATATTCACACACACTGTGGTAACCGGATGATAATCTCACAGGAGATGACTGGTGAGCGATTTATGATTTACTGTGAGGCATCGCAGTTTGTTCTCAGATTTTTTTTTTCTATATTTCAATATTATTGAACACATTTAATCAATTTTGCAATGCTATAAAGCTTCTTTATTATTTTTATTATATCTCTTAAAATTGTTTGGCAAATTTGATTTATATCTCCAAATGTCATGCCTCATAGCTTGCAAGTCATTTATAGCAATTTAGTGACAAGTCACAGTCAGCTGCAGAGCCGTATTTTGCTCTCGTTCAGACTGATAATCTTAGATTTATGATAAGAAACGAGACTGCTACAGATTAAATGGTGATAAGATAATGAAACACACAGGCCTGGCCTTACACAACACACACTGTTGCAGCTCTCCTTGGCAGTCGCAGCCGAGAAAAAGGGATAGGCTAAGCGAGGCCGCTTGTTGTTTGAATTTTTGATTGCAACCATCTGCAACGTTGCTGGTGTCATTTATTTTCAATGACAGCGTGAATCTTACCCGACTTTCCCTGTGGGGTTTACACATTCGCGTCTGTGTGTGTGTGTGTGTGTGTGTGTGTGTGTGTGTGCATGGGTTTTTAGCTCAGCAAATGGAAGGGGAAAACAAAGAAAGGGAGACAGGTCTGAACCTATACAGTATGGTCGACTGTCATGTGAGTGCCCCTGGCCTTACTCTGCCTTTACCAGCAGAACAGAGTGTGCAGCCGGTATTAAAATGTTGTGTAAGGTCAGGACTCCAGCGTCAACGGAAAATAGTTTCACAGTTTCTGTTTAACGCCGCTAAGAAGACTCTCATTAAATTTACATCATTAAATAAAAACAAATGTTTCAAATGTCATTTTCTCAGTTTCTTATTCAATTTAAGGCCGAGCAGAACTTGTCAAACCGTGCTGTAAATTTTCCTTTGTCTTCACCTTCACCTCAGGCAACAATGAAAACAACAAAAAG
>JAPZEA010000010.1:6705999-6719741 GCA_029783685.1 Heniochus monoceros
TGGTGAGCACCTGTCATAGTTTATCTGTATATGTACAGTATATCCTCCCCTTTAATGTGGAGTTCTTCCACATCTGTCAGTGTGACGTTATGCACAGTGATGCGGTAGTGAAGGACTCGTGGGTCGAGACCAGTTTGTGTTGTGTTTTCTCTGATGTCTGGCAGCCATGTGTGACAGCTGTGTGATCTCTTCCAGACTTATGTCATCGGATACCCGATTTACTCCATCTGTGCATCTGCAAACCATGAAGGAGTCATCTTCATCGTTATTCCCATGCACAGTGACAAAAGATCTGGTAGGTTTGGCATCTTTGCTAATTGTGGTCATTGCCTTGGCTTGATGCCTAAGCTGTCTCAGCATCCATTAGACACCATGTTGGTGGACGATGTTTATGTTGGCTATTTCTGTCTGAACCCAAAACCTCATTCGACTGCATGAGACCAAAAGAGGAGTGTGATCAATAATAATGCTGAAATGGTACCAAACAAACTGCAGAACAAGGCTAGCTAGCATGCTAGCTGCCTATTATAAAACGTCATGCCAGTACTTACAGCATCTTACTATTCAAATGAAAGCAGTGGTTTTCAGGGCAATAAATAAGAAATTCAGAACAAATCTCACCTAAACTTGCTAAACTGAGATCTTTTTGGATGTCTTAAAACCTGCATGCATAGAAAGTTTATGTAGTTTGTGAAATCATTTAAAGAATTTAGTTCAGAGAAAAAAGAGACAATCTTGGCGAAAAGTGGTGCAATCCACGTGTTGCTTTCAGCCCATTAATTCTAGTGTCTGCAGGTCAGATCAGGGATGTGCACCAAGGTATCTGCCTGCTTTGCTGTCTTATTACAGTGTCTTTTGTTTCCACTAGAAGTCGCCAGTTACAGAAAATGTTAAATTATTCTCATGGGGGTTTTAATGTGTGTGAATTAGAAAGTGGGTAAGAGGTCACTGGGTAAGAATGTGTAATAGGCGTGTGTGTGTGTGTGTGTGTGTGTGTGTAGACCAAAAAATAAATAATGATTAAACAAGGGTTTCAACTTAAAGTGATGCTCCGACAGGCTTCCAGTGTTTTGTTACTACGTTTGTCTGTGATGTATTTCAGGAGTACTTCTGTACTACTTTACTTCTACTTCTGCTTGTTTTCTACATTTGCCACAAAGCTGGTTTCACGCTGTTCTGCTGATCAACAGTGGGTAGTGGTAACATGCCTATTAACTTATTTAAATATGGAAGTAACAATAGCTATAGAGAAGAATAAACGAATGTAGTTTGAAACCATATGAGGAGCAGGATTACAATCTGTGAGTATATAAAGTCTCTGTTTAACATGGGGATAGATGGGAGTTCTTGATAAAGATGAACTGAATATGAAGGTTTCTGTTCATTTATGCTTTATGTAAAAATGAATATCATCACATTGAGGTTGACCTTGTCTGTTTTGGGTGCTTGGTAGATATGTATTTTGTGAATTTGTTCTGGTCATTGTTTCGATTGTGTGTTTGTTTTTAGTTTATGTGGAGTGTATACGATGTGGGTCGACACATATAAATAAAATTGCACATAAAAATATAAAGAAAAAAGAAACACAAAGGCAGCAGAGAGGAAGAGGGAAGGGAAGAAGGACGGAAACATGGATGTAAACAAATCTCGATTTGAAATATTTTTTGCTTCATGAATGAGTAAACGCACTCGACACTTATGAGAAACACTTCATGTAGACTACTAATACTCATTTGATCTGTGCAGCTCAACCTGCTGAAGCTGAAACGCTGAACGAGAGCGATTACAGCGACTAATAAATCTTTAAATGTACATATTCGATTGTGAATAATGTAGACGGATAGACTTAAAACAACCTGAAACTACAGCATCCTTGTCTTCTGGCTGTGCTGCACCGTGGTCTGATGAAGCTGCTCTGTCTGTTCAACCCTGGAGTCTTCCTGCTGGGCGTTGGTTGGTGTGTTTTAGGGTTTGAATTAGAATTAGGTTTAGGTTGAGGGAAGGATTTAACTTCAACATGTAGTGGAGGGGGCTGGGATTAGGCAGTGGTGGAGGAAGTATTCAGATCCTTTTCTTGAGTAAAAGTACTAATACCACACTGTAAAATTACTCTGTTACTCAAAGTCCTGCATTGAGAATGTTACTTCAGTGAAAGTCTGTAAATATAATCTGAAAAATGTTCTTAAAGTATTTAAAAGTGAAAGAACTCAATGCAGGAAAATGACCCCTGTGACTGCTACACTCATTGATTTATTATTACTTGTGCCATCCATCCATCTTCCTCTGCTTATCCGGGACCGGGGGCAGCAGCCTAAGCAGGGATGCCCAGACTTCCTTCTCCCCAGACACTTCCTCCAGCTATTCTGGGGGGATCCCGAGGTGTTCCCAGGCCAGCCGAGCGACATAGTCCCTCCAGCACGCCCTGGGTCTTCCCCGGGGCCTCTTCCTGGGGTGACGGGTCAGACTAAGAGCGGTTCCAAAGCCCCTGATGAATAATATAAAAACGAGGAAGTTTACGTCGCTCGGATTGCCGTCACCGGGGCCCCACCCTGGAGCCAGGCCTGGGGTTGGGGCTGGCAGGCAAGCGCCTGGTGGCCGGGTCTTCGCCCACAGGACCTGGCCGGGCACAGCCCGAAGGAGCGACGTGGGCCCGCCTTCCCGTAGGCCCATCACCCACGGGAGGGTTCAGAAGGGGCCGATGCAATGTGGTTTGGGTGGCGGTGGTGGTTTATTACTCATGCGTTCATGTAAAAGCAGCTGTTGTTGTTGGTGGACAACAGGTGGACCGCAGCGAATTATTTTCATTATGGATTTATTGGATGATTATTTTCTCCATTAACCGATTCATTGTTTGGTTTGTAAAAATTCTGAAAATAGTGAGAAATTACCCAGAGCCCAAAGTGACACTTTCACAGTGCTGGTTTTGACAAACCAATAGTTCAACATTTTTAAAAATAAATTAAAATAATTAAAAGGAAAATCAGTAAATCCTCACATTTGTGAAGCTGGAACCATGAAATGTTTAGCAAAATAGTTGCCAATGAATTTTCTGTCAGTCGACGAATTGATTGACTAATTTGTCCAGCCGTACTTGTACATACTGTTAGTGTACTATAGTACTGTTACTGGTAGTTTAATTTATAACAAAACCTCACATTTTATAAGATCTTCATATGTTTTGTGTTTGAAAGTATTAATTGGGAAAGAAACTAGTAGCTAAAGCTGTCAGATAATTGTAAAAATTTGCAATATTTACAATACAATGTAGTGGAGCAGAAGTAGAAAGCGCCATAAAAAGAAAAGACTCAAGCAAAGTACAAGTACCTCAAATTTGTGCAGTACTTTAGGAAATGCACTGTGTGTGTGGTTGTGTGTGACTCACCTTGTTGAGTTTGTCTGGTGTGGCAGCAACATGGAGCTCAAAGAGCAGCTCAGTGAGAACGCTCACAAACTCCTCACCATCAGCCGCTGGCAGAGACACACAAGCACACAAAAAGAGACACACACACACACGTGCGTGCGCACACACACACACACACGCACAAACAGATACATGTCAGTATACTTCAATTTAAACGGCATATGCTAAAGCCACAGATGCATAAACTGTAAAATGAGAGCAGTTTGTATCACGTGCAGTGGTTTGATTTCCCCCAGGCTGAGATCATAATGATAATATTCATGTTTGCTAACAGCACAGCAGAGATTTGGTCTGATTCTTGTTTTCGTCCCGAATTAATTCAAACTGCTGTATAGAAATTACAATTCGTGCACAGCACACATGCAGATTTAATGTCTTGATCTGTTTCTGACGGTTTAGTTTTGATGTGATGTGAACGTGTCAGTGGCCCCTGAACACCAACGCTGGATCAGTGTTACACCCTCGAGGTGAAGGGACACCAGCGTGCTTTGAACTCTGCACTGCGGTGACGTCGCCTGAGGGCACCTGTCGCGCACTATCAGGTTACATATAGCTTTTAATATGTAAAGTGACAGGTGGCTGGTGAGATATGATAAAAACGCGAAAAACTTGGCATCCCCTCGACGCTGAGTTTCACTTTGCCGGAACATTTTCTACTTTGTAAGCGGAGACAATAGATAGATCCCGAACAAAACGCCTCCAACACTGGTTCCCGTGAGGCTCCGAGCTTTTCTGGGCTTTTTGCAAATAGGAAAAAATAATTTGTGGATGTTTTGAGTGAATCAGACAATATTACTGTCAAATATTTGGGAGGAAACGGGATTTTCTAACAAGAAAACGTTAAGAGAGACTGTGGTTTGAACTGACACTCAACACTGGCCACTCTGCTCCTCACCCTGACCTTTGACCTCCCTGTGAACGAAGACGATCCCTGTAGAGATTTCACCTACAGGGATCGATACAAATCAAACTCCACATAATGTCACAGACTGACAGTGAGGCGTTTGAGTTACTGTTCTGCTGCAATTGAAACAGAATTGTTAGTTCAGATTGAGACGTTTGGCATGAGTCGAACTGTCAGTAATATTAGCTGCCTGTGACAGTTATTTGTTTGAGCTGAAGGACTGTACCAATAATATACAGTATGGAGGGTGAGAAAAGGGAAAAATAGAAGGATTATGCATTCATTTTTTGCTGCAGAAGGGCCCAAACAAAATATTAACAACTCTGCAGAGGGTCTTTCTTTTTAATAAACTGTAATATTATATTCAGCCCCCCTCCCTAGCCAAATAATATTCCCACAGACCCTAAAGAACCTGGTTTTGCTTTTCCTGCTGTTTAGACAGTAGCGAGTTAGTCAGTACACAAGAGTGTGACAGCACAATTAAGTGTTTTCTTGTGTCTTGGTGTTTGCTACAGCCTCCAGGAACCTGTGCGCTGTTCATCTTAATAAACTGTCAGCGAAGCCAGGCAGCATCTTGTCTTCTTCTTCCTGTGAGACGTTACGATGTCATTCTGCATCACGAGTTGTCATGGTAATACAGATGTGCATCATTTTTATGGGGTGAGTTTGGGAGCTTCTTGCACCACACATTTAAGGGACTTTGAGACAGATTAAAAAAAAACAAGAATATTAAAATTGAAGCAGC
Organism: Heniochus monoceros; assembly: GCA_029783685.1. Taxonomy (NCBI): domain Eukaryota; kingdom Metazoa; phylum Chordata; class Actinopteri; order Chaetodontiformes; family Chaetodontidae; genus Heniochus; species Heniochus monoceros. Next base: position 6,711,070 of record JAPZEA010000010.1, read on the forward strand.
AGAAGCCAAAAAATCCTAACTCAAGCTCCAAAAATGCTGGATCCTACATTTCCCATAATGCAAGTCAACAGGTCTTTCATTAGACCACTCCTGCTTGGTAAATGCTGCCATCTATCAAACTCCACGTGACTAGTAAACCGATCTTCAGTGCTCCTGCTACCTTCACACTGAACTGAAAAGACTGAAATATCAGTTCTGATCCAGAGTCAGCACTTCTGTCTGTCTGCCAGAGTTCAAACAGAACATGGGAATAAGGCCAAACTGATCCTGGGTCAGTGTTCAGGGACCGCCTCCACCTCCAGCAGCTCTGGTGGTTGGTTGGTTTGGGTTACTCACATAGGGGGGTAGAACAGTGTAATTGGGAACTTAGATCACCGTTATCCTTCGTCTGTCCTCCTCCTTCTTCTTTTTCCTCTTCCTCTCCTCCCTCCCCTTCCTCTCGCTTGATGAAGATGTCCTTGATGAAAATCAGCTCCTTCTTCACCTCGTCTTGCTCCTCTTCCAACAGGGAGGAGAGGAAGGCTTGGACCTGAGAGCAGATATTTATAAGACTTCATCACTGTCCTAAAGAGGACTGTGTTCTCTGAAAAGTACTCTATATTCCTCACACTTGTTCCTTACCTTGACCTCGCTCTCATTGGACAGGATCTCCAGGGCCTCGAGGTGTGACAGGCCCTGGTAGTCGTCAAACAGAATACCGTAGTGGGCTGTGGGTGCACTGATTGGCTGGTTGCCCAGACGTGCCCGCTCTTTCTCTTTGGCTTCTTTCAACATCTGAAAGAATCAGAGTAAAATCTTAACTAACTTTGCTGCAGAGCTGTCACTTCAGAGGAGTTACAGAATGTTTGAAAATCACTGAAAATCACTGACGATTGTGTGTGTGTGTGTGTGTGTGTGTGTGTGTGTGTGTGTGTGTATGTGTGTATGTGTGTGTGTGTGGTCTTTGACCTGAGCTGTAATCCGAAACCTCAAATCTGCATTCAGAAATACACTCGGATGGATTACAGGGTCATGTCCACGCCAACGACCGAGGTCCAATCAGGATTCAGCCGTGTCACGACTCCCTCCAGCTCTCAGGATCACTGCATCAGTTTTCCTCTTTCTGTCATTTCAGAGTCTGCAGTTCCATCCCTGTCCTGCAGTCTGTCCCACCACCCAATGCTCCTTTAATCACCTGGCTTGCTCTCATTTCCATATTAAATAGGCTTTAATCATGAAAAGCAATCAGGCTTTTGCATATTCATACCTTCCCCTGTACGCCGGCTTCCCTGTCTCGCTCCAGTGCCAAGCAGCCAGTAATCAGTAGGCAGGCGGCGTAATGCCATAGCCCCGGCCCATCGCATGAAAACACACACACTGTGTGAGTTAGAAATAACTTCACATGCTACTTACGTATTATCTCGACTCCAAGAGAGAGAGAGAGGGAGAGATAGAGGGAGAGGGAGAAGGGTAAGCGATAAAAAAAGAAAGATGGCGAGACTGATCCCTGATTTGAGCTGCGAATATTTGTACAGAGGCTCAAGGAAAAGTCGATTTGCATAATGACTTTGTAGTTTTGCATTAATCACATTTGCATATGAAAATGCGTTAATTACTCCTGATGATTTTTTTTTAAAACTTGCTTCATTTGATGTCCAAGCTCTGGGGTTGTGATTAGGGGTTACATGGTGGCAGTTGTGTAGGTGGTGTGTGTGTGTGTGTGCGTGTGTATCTGTGTGTGTGTGTGTGTGTGTGTGTGTTCACGCTTTTGCATTTCTGGTGCAGTCTGTGTGTGTTTATGTGCTCTTACATGAGTGTTTTGAATGCTTGCCAGAGAATTTATCTTGTGTCTGCTTTTAGGCACGTGTGTCTCTTTTCATTTTGTCATTCGTGTGTGTGTGTGTGTGTGTGTGTGTGTGTGCACGCGCGCACACGTGTGTGTGCGTTTCCCAGTTTCTGTGAGTGGCAAATATTTCCTTATTCCTCCACGGAAAAAAAAAGTACACTCCATCCTCCATTTAAATACACAACATTTTTTTTGGCATAACATGAACACGCCTTCATGATACAATATCTCCTTCTCATGTGTTTCTTTTTTTCACTTTCACACTGCAATAGGGAAAAAGGAAAAGAGAACACGACCGACAAGATAAAGCAATGTTAGAGGTATTCATACCAAGAATATGTCACATAACGTCAACATTATACAGAATACCGCACTTTATAGACAATACCGTAGCTTAGAAATAGAATAGATGACGGTCCTTTTATAGGTTTAGATTTTAATGCTACAGATATGCATTACACAAGCCTGGCTGAAATTTTATCCAGTTTTTTAAGAAATAAATTTAATTCAAAATTCATCCACATCCAATACATCCAAGAACAATTATTCCCATTTTATGCATTTTGTTTCTGTGTATTTGTATGCACATAATTGCACATGCTTTCACAGAATGCTGCATGTGACTCACTGTGTATAAGCAAACATACAGTCATCCCTGCACAGCTGTAGTAGGCACCGGTTGAATCTAAAAATGGAATAATCCGCCGCACGAAAATAATGTCATTCGTCATCGCAATTTCTTAACTTATGCAAATGCTTACAAGAGCGAGCAACATGTTTCGCTAAGATTTCCTACGTGAGCAGTGATCCTGCGGAAACACGCAGCAAAAGAAATCTTTTGCATTATCTTAAAAATGATGGTAAAATAAGTCAATCGTTTCCATTTGCAGTCATTAAGTCCCCGTTTATGGTGTATGAGCATTTGCGTTCACATACACATCTGGGTGTGTGTGTGTGTGTGTGTACAATTACAGTATACGTGTTCCTACCTGTGTATGGGCCCCTAGAGTTGTTGGCTCATAACAGCGCGCCTCAGACAGGACCACCCCAGGGGCCGTCTGACTCTGCTTGTGTGTGTGTGTCTGTCTGCTATATCCAGCAGGGTCAACTAGGTCTATAAGAGAGCTGCTAAAATGGCACAGCTGCACATGCACACTACCGCGGCCACCTGACACACGCTCATGCACGCACTAACCCCCTCCCCACACACACACACACACACACACACATTAACAGATAGAAGTGTACGTTCAAACATTTATGCAGAAAAATGGAAACTCATCATACATGCGGGAATATGCACACAGATAAGAGCCACACACCCGAAACATGTGCGCATGCAGGAATGCATACAATGACTCCCACCTCACAGTAAGGCCTGCATCTCCCACCAAACACACTCATGCACACACAGACACATGCACATACACACACAGCTTAAAGGCTCCCACATGAAGGCATCAAACGCTCCACAGCCAGCTTTATGGCACTCATATGGCAGCAGATTTGATATTTTCCTACCACAGCGGGGGAATAAAACTCACCACTAATTTGGACTGCGAGCGCCACCGCTAACTTTCAGCATGTGCCGACTGACTGTGTCTTCCAGATGTGTGGACTCTTTGCTCCTTAACAGCCTTACTTAAGAGGCATTAGAAACCTCACACCCCGTCCCTGCTACGCATGGGGAGTGATGATGGCGCTTTGGTATTCAACACAAACACGCTGCTTTGTGTGGAGCTTTGAGTGAAGTGCTGATGTGAACTTCATGGTCTCGCTGCTATGGTCCATAAGTTGTCTTGTGTCAGTGGGAATCTGTGAATGTGTTTATGTTCTTTGCATAAATAGCTATAATCAAGGTAATTTGACAGCTGCACTGTAGTTATTCAAGCTGACTTTTGATAACAGGTGTGCTTTCATCAGTGCTGAGTAATGTTGCAAATTTTATAAAGAACAATACTTACACCGTAATTACAGTATAAGTACTGCATGCGAGTGTATGTATACTTTCAAATACTCACGCATGCAACATGTACACCTTTCTCCAGCTCTGGAAACGCTCCTCAGAGGAACCTTCAAGTCTTCATGACTTGCAGATAAAATATGTCTGTGTGAGTTCAGCTATTGTGCAGTGCACAACATAATATGTGCCTTTCAGGAGTAAATGGGGAGATTTTGTGACTGGGGCGTTCACTCACGCCTTTCTGTTGGAAAGTAGCAACGTTTTTGCCTTTGGAAGGAAAAGGGTTACCATTAGTAATTGTGAAAAGGAGAAGAGATGGCGCTTGTTAGCCAGTCAGACAGGGGTAATCCTACTTGCTACACTGTTGTTGTTCCTTTCCTCTTATCTTATTAGCGTCCCGCTCTGATTGGGCGGGATTGTGGGAGAAGAAAATGAGGAGACAGCGTTTATGGCCGTATTTTCCTTTTACAGGCTGCTTCACCGCAAGAGATATTGAAAGCCTTTCATGGCACGCTTATGATTCCCCTTATTTCATCCACTTATTTGTCTCGAGCAATTACTCTGAGAGGGAACACTGGACACAGACAAACACATGATGAACGTAAGCCTTTATGTCGCCTTTATGTCGGTTTGTCACTTAAATATAAATCAATGCTGTGCCAAGAACAATATCTCGTATGCAAAATGCATACTGTTTGCTGATACAGTATAGTATTCTATCATACACATTTCCTGTAGGCAGTAAAAGTTGAATGAAGGGTGAAAAAAGCCTAAAAAACTTATCTCTAACGTGAAGTTAAAGGGTCAGCTCAACAGACTTGAGGAAAAACTGCTTTGCCTTATTTATCTGGAGGTAACTAGCCCTGCAGATAGTTTTGGTTTATTTGGGCAGGTTTTGAGGTTTTGATATATACGTCTCTGAGATTTCTATCTCTCCCCCGGTACAGGGATATGAATGGAATTTCATTTGTCGCGCTCAAACTTGGAGAAAAAGACATTTAAAAATTTTACAAGCTCTCCAGAAACAGCGTCCCTGTTACTCTGGATAATCCACAGAACACACTGTGAACAATTTTCAGAGGGACTATTTTTTTTTTTTTGGTGGAAGTCGTTCTTTTTCCAGTGAAAACTGTTGACAGCGAAGTCGGTCTGTGGATTATCCAGAGTACCAGGGACATTTAAGTTGGAAAGACACATTTATGTTGAATATTTCAAACATACTTTTTCAGTGCTGTGAGCACCACAGCAATATATTGATGGGTGGAGGCAGAAATATCAGATGAATATCTCAAAACCTGGGCAAATAAAACCAATATTATTTCTGTGGCTAGAATTTTTTTTAGATTTTGGATGAACTGACACTTTAAAATTGTTCTCCTGGCTTTATTCAGCATAAATGTAAATATGCTTTTTTTTTTTTTTTAACTTCTATGACTTTTTATTAACTTTGATTTTTAACTCATAAAACCTGTACTGCCATCTCAGAGAAAAGGGAAGAAACATCTGCTCTGGTCTGTTTCATGGATGAAAGAGGGCTTGCACTGTCATGTACATAGATGGCATTGCAGACAGGGGAGTTAACTGCTCAAGGTTAAGGGCTACACTCTCCCTGTATACTGGCGTAATTCATACTTTTCCAGAAAGCCCTCTTCCCTGTGTCTCTCTTCCTCACAGCAGAACAGAGCAAGCCAAAATGAAATAAAGCCTAAGATGTTATCAGGGTGATTGGTGCCAGCGGAGCTTGTCTGGGCCTGTGGTCTGGCGGGGCAGCGCTGGCCCGTACCAGCGTTTGAATGTGTGTGAATATGTGTGTGTGTGTGTGTGTGTGTGTGTGTGTGTGTGTGTGAGTTTGTGTGTGTGTCCTAAAGGCACTGGATAGATGAAAGCTTTCTTTAACCATAAGCTATGCAGGAGCCGTGCCAGGAGCAGGAAATGTATCAGCGTGATAACAGCCAGAAAGACAGAGAGAAAACGAGACAGAGAAAGAAAGAAATGACAGAGAGAGAGAGAGAGAGAGAGAGAGACCTCATGGGGAGGCCTGAAGCCAAAGTCAGCCCCATCACACACACACACACACACACACACACACACGCACACACACACAAATGTCACTTCATAAATATGTGTTGGGTGTGTATGTTGAGAGATGTCTGCATTTGTGTGTGTATGGGCGTGTGCGCAGCTTTTGTGGTTCGATGTAGGAGATAATTTTGACACACCTAAGTATATATAGGGCATATACGACCGAAGGAAAAAAATTCACCTGGAGACATGACCGTTGCTACACAAATAATGTTGTGCCGTCGGCCTTCGCTGGAACTCGACAGGACCTCATTAGATGGGAGCGAGATGAAAAGACATCACAAAGACAGTCTCATGTTGCTTTATTGCACATAAAAGCTATGTTTTGTACCTTCATTTGTTCATTTTAGATCATAGTTCGTTCATTAGGGGGAAGAGAAAGTGAATTTTCGCCGGCATCTTTCTTTTTAATTCTTCTAAATAGTTCGAGTGTCTCCCATGTTGTGTTGCTGCACAATACGGAACTTGAGCCTAAGCCTATAACCAGGATTTGTCTTAGCTTAGCACAAAAACAGGGGCAAACAGCTAGCCTTACTCCATTACCAAAATCCACCTACTGCCACCCTTAAAGCTCACAGGTTAGCTTGTTTTTTTCATCCATACAAAAACTGAATGTCAAAAACAACACAACAGCACTCCAGGAAGTAGCTGCTCCGTGGCAAGAAGTAGTCTGTTACATAACCCCTCAAACCACAAAGTGTCCTTTTTGCACTTCAGTGTTGTGCGGAACAAACAAAGGAGATATAAAGTGGTAATCGGTGAGCTTTGAAGATACCTGTAAACAGATTTTCATACCTTTGGACACAGCCAGGCTAGAATGCTTTCCAGTTTCCTGTCTTTGTGCTAAGCTAAGCTAACCAGCTAGCCTCACATTTAGTGGACTGCCGTGAGAGCGGTATTGATCGTCACCAGGCGGAAAATGAGTTCCAAGCATGTCACATACCCACATCCTGCTTTTCAAAACGGGCTCCAAAACCTATTTCTCTCAGATCGAGCGTAGCGGTTAGATCGAGAGCTAAGTATCTCGGTTCCATTTTTTATTTCTAACGCTCTCCCCCTTTGTTTCTTCCTTTTAGTAACCTAACACTAATTAGATAGCTTGCAAATTGGCGTCAAATGATGCAACACTTCTGTGCTCTCTCCTGTGATGCTCACAGCCTTTGCTTTGTGTTGGAGCGTGAGGAAAAAGCACTGTATCCTCTCACAGCCTTAAGTGGCCAGAATTACACATTGAACTATAGTAATTGTGGAGTAATAGTGAAGTAGATCATGAATGTTCAGGCTCTGTTTCCCAATCACTGGAATGGACTCTATGCCATGTCTGAAGCATGTGAGGGGCAAGTTTTATAGCGGGCTGATTGGGTTGGAAAGGCCTGTGTGCTTCATTCAGGACCACTGTGGTATTTTCCTGTGGGCTGCTAGTTAAGTGGGACTGGCTGCTTGGCTCCAGTGGGCAAAAGCCAGCTGGGGACCATTACTACTGCTGAAAGAACATAGCATCCTGGATGGTAGCCTGCCATACACACACTGAGCATGGGCATATGCATGTAAACACAGGCAAACAGTACATGCACAACACCATACACACGTATAAACATACACCGCGAACAGAAGCACAAAAGAACAACTTTTATCCTATTTTTCTCTTGCTTCTATTTTCATAGTCTGTGTCACACACACACACACACACACACACACACACACAGAGGTGAGGTAAACTGAACGTGTTCACAGAGGATGTAACGTGACATATCAGTGCAGAAGGTGCAGCCTTGGAGTCATTTGCAACTGCAGATCACAGGTTGAGATGAGCGCTGCGACTCTACATAAAACGCCGTGCTCTTGTTTAATTCCAGCTTTGTTTAGTTGACCACGCAAGAAGAAGAAGAAAAAAAAAACATTCAAAGAATAACACAATACATTTTATGCGCTGTTTGTATAAAATGATTGATCCGATGAAAAATTTAATAAACCCACCAAAACAGAATTTGCGTGTCACTCACATGTCAAAGTCAATTTCCTATTCACTGCCAGCGAATAGGAAATTGACTTTCTGGACAAAGTGAGAGTCCCCGAGGGGTAGGACTGGAGCTCATTTGGATGTAAAACCTCGAACAAACATTGTGCGAGTCCACAAAGTCAGTCTCCATTTCATTGTCAAAGCAGCTTGAGTTTTTGTCTTTTGATGCCATCACCTATCAAAACATTTTGGTGTTTTCTATTTTGTCTGTCGAATCAGTGGGGAACCTTCTCTCTAAAATATTTCGCTTTTATAGTTCTACCTCGTGATGAGCCTCTTTTTTCATTGTTTGACGTTGTCTGTTTTCCCTCTGCTGCGTCGTAGCTGATGGGAGTGTAATTCTGTTGTAATGCTAAATGGAAATGCAGGTGATGAAGAAAAACAAAGTGCAGTTCTTCTTCTGTTCCCCATACTGTCTGCGATTCTCTTTTTTCCCCACTTTTGCTGTCTTCTCTTTCTTTTCCTCCTCTCCCACCGCCCTCCCTCTCCTCCTTTCATCCTCTCCTCCGTCTTGCTCCTCTCTCTTACATCTTCTCGCAACCACAAGCACGACTGAGTGTCATCCATTTGTCAGCGTCACATGATAGACAGCAGACCCCACAAGTGTGTGCACATACCCCCGAAACACACACAAATTCAGGCGCTGGGACCAGTTAGGAGCTGATGGCGATGAGTCAGGCTTAGAGAAATGCCACAGAGAGCTTAGCTAATGCACTTTATGGAGCTCCCTTTTTCTTTTCATTCTCTTTCCCTTTTTTTTTTTTTTTTTTTTTTGGTATATA
>JAPZEA010000010.1:6719841-6730043 GCA_029783685.1 Heniochus monoceros
TCCCTTTTTTTTTTTTTTTTTTTTTTTTTTTGGTCTATATCGCTCCCTCTTTCACCCTCCCTCCTTTCCTCTCTTTGTCCTAGAAGCCGAGCCAAAAGTCATAGCTCTTTGCTGACAGAGAGGTCTTTCCAGTTATTTTTCACAGCGTGTCCCTTGTGCCCTAGCTGGGATAGCTTGCCTCATGGCTGTAACGTGCTCCCTCGGTCGTGCTACATGAGAGCCTCTTCCACTCATGCATTGTTGTGCAGCTGCTCTCCCTCAATGTGTGTGTGCGTGCCTGTGATCAAGTTGTTGGAGATACCTGATCCCTTTTATTGTTCATTTGACCCACATCCCAGGAGGCATGAGGGTCAGGGCGGAGTACCAGGATACCTTGTACAGGTGCTCAGTGTGTGTACGTGAGAGGAGAGGAAGACGGGGAGAGAGAAAAGTGAAGGGGTAAATGTAGTCAGGATGTGAGGGAGAAAACAGTTTCTGCACACTTTTCCAGCAAACACATTAAGGAGCACTGTTTCTTTAAATCCTCTCTCAGGCTGTCAGGCATTTCAGCTGGTCATATTAGCTGCAGACACACACACACACATACTCACACACAGATGTATATGGTTAGCAGGCCGAAGCTGGTTTGAGTTAGCATGGAGCCAGTCACACTGTGTGAGAGCCTTACCCCCTGCCTGCTACTGCCACCCTCCACAGTCTCTTTCCTCCTTTCCGTCTCTCCATCTCTCTCCTTCTTTTACTAAATGTGTGTGACAGTCAGCCACTGATCGCCGGGGCCGTAGTTTACCGTCCGAGCTCCCGACGAAACACACCCACAGACGTACAGCTTGATCTGCGTGGCCTCGTGTCTCCTGATTAGCCCCCCCTTCCCGCATGACAAACAAGCCATCAGAGCAAAGGGGAGCGGAGCGCTGAAGAAGGAGGAGGAGGAGCAGGAGGGACGGATGGGAGATGTGAGGAGGAGGACAGGGGCAGAGGTGTAAGGGGGGCAAGCGGGCGAGGTGAGGAGGCTGGGACCCCTGGGGACCCCTAGATCACAGCCATGCTAATGAGGAGCTGCTTTGCCAGCAGCAGAGGTGTCAGCTAACCCCTGACAGGTGCACACACGCGTACTCCCAGGGCTTGTGCCTGCGTGTGCGTGTGTGTACGTTGCGCGAGTGTGTGGGAGGGGCTGCAGGGGCAGGTTTGTGTCCCAGTGGCCTAGCCTGCGGGAGGCTTTGTTCAGTATGCAAATCTGTCGCCATGGCGTTCTGTCGCCCTTGATGGAATGCTGGAGCAGTACAGCGAACCTGAACCCCAGGAATGCTGCAATGCACGCACACGTATAGTTACACACACCTCGAGTAGCACGTCCTCTGCCTCTCCAGTCACCTCCTTGTTAACAACCTGCACTGTCTTGTGTTTCTGCAGTGAAGCAACATTAGTGCACACACTCCAAACTTTGCACGCTGGATGTAATGTTTCTCACCCTGCAGAACTGTCCATGCCAAATGAATGCAGTACAGCGGAGAAGTTGGTGGGCTAGCGTTCAAATGCTGCTTATTTTCAATTATGATTTTTTTCTCCCTGAGCTTTGTGAGAGGTAATTTGGCATCAGTGAGCATTCATTACCATCCACTCCACTGTTCACTGTCAGCTGAGACGCTCCAGTTTGCCCATCTTGTCGAAAGCTGAGCCTGTGGATTTTTGTTATTCTTCTGTGGTCTTATTATAAGTCCCTCTGGATTAGACCATCTGATAAAAGCCCCCCAAAATAAGTGTAATGTAAATGGAGGGAGCTTGGAAAATATAAATCAAACTCAGGCTGGAGGGATGGCATATGTGAATTCCTAAATTAATCACAAATCCACATGTCTGCACCATACGCCTGGTGTCTACTTCAACCCCGCCAAGCTCACACCAACTTTTCTTCACTGGCCATATGCAAACAGTCAATACCATGGCTCCCCTTCATTAACTGGCATTTTGTTTGTACTTTTTAAGGCAAAATAATGGCTATAAAAGGCAATCTGGAAAGAATAAAATCTGATGTAAAGCTCAGATCTTGGTCCCTTAAGACTGGGTTAATTGGCCCGGTGGTTTAGTAAAAAAACCAACCCAGGAGAGAAGGAGAGCATTATTACTAGCCCACCTCAGCTCCACGCATGTGCCAATGTTTTAATAACTTCCTCCAGGCCTCCTGGCCCTTAGCCCTTGTTTTGTTGCACAGGACAAAGAGCTGCCCTCCTAAGCTGGTCTCAGATCTGCATTGTGTTTGTCTGTTTCATGGGAAAGTCCGCCTGGGTTGACCTGGCAGAAATATAACTGAAAAATCAATGATTCACGCTGTTTCAGGGGAATGCCGTCACACCTTGGCATTTACAAGTAGTTGCACCGCTAGCAAAGTGACAAAAACAGGCGAAATGCAGTTCATAATACAACACCATATTAAAGAATCCTGCTGTGACTCCATTTCATTTAACCTTTCATCTCAGTCACATTCACTGAACAATGCGTGCGTGTGTGTCAGTATGCGTCTGTGTGCATATGGTGTGCCAGAGTAAATTGGCCGATTAGGTCCAGCATCAGTGGCTGCGTGGAGAGGAGAATGTAACTATTCTAACTGGTAGTTGACCTTGGCGGTCAGCAGTGGAAGGGTCCCTGCTTGCGTGTCAGGCAGACGACTGTAATTACGACAAACTGAAGCATGACACGGCCCACTGTGATTCTTTAATGAAGGCTTTTATTGGCTGGAGCGCTAAGCAGCGACAACATTCATGCTCTCCCAGCATGTGTGCACGTGTGTGTGAGAGTGGAGCGCGGATGTCTGTGACTTAATGTGTGTATATCCTTGTGCATCTCTGCCTGTGCATGATATTTTCTCAGAGGAACATGAAGGTAGTGTCTGCGATGATACACTTCGCTTTCTAAGGGGAGGTTTTGCATCCTGCAGGCTTACCGCTTACCTTTCTGTCAGTTAGAGCCAGGAGGATCCAAATTTGGGCAATCAGAAGAAATCTGGGTGGAGCTGAAGTGGCGTGAGCAAACCACAGTTGTGGCGTGGTAGCTTATGAGAACTGTCAGTCAAGCAAACACATCTGTGGAGGTACCCTTCTCAAGGTTTTAATGTCCTATTAATGATTGCTGCCGAGATGCACACAAGAGGAAGTTTAACGAGTTTTTAACATGCTAAATCACTGTGTAAAAGAATGCTTTCTGAGAATCTGCATCAATCAGCCATTACAGGAATTGCAGCATGAGACACTTTCACATTGTTTTCAACATCCGGTCTATCTATCTATCTATCTATCTGTCTATCCATGATTAATTTATTTCCTGTTCCAGTTTCTTTTCCTCTCTCTCTGTTTTCCTCCCCTCCCCTCCCCCCGCCCGCTCGCTTGTTTGGGAAGTTGATGAAATTTGTCTTTGGCCGTCATTAGGCAACAGCCATCAGCTGCCACTCTATTAGCTGCCACGCTTCCTTTAACAGCATATGGCACAGCTGTGTAAGATATGACAAGATGCAAATGTGTTGCTGTGGCGGCGGCGAGCTGGAGGGTTGCAGAGGTGATGGCATACAACCGGGCAGCTTGTACTGATGCCATGTGTGCAGACCAAAACGTAGATAAAAGAAAGGAAAAACACTGATTGGCACTCTTTGATTAATTGAGAGAGATCATCAATCCCTCTCTCAATCTCACATCTTCAGCTCATATTGATCTTCGTGTGTTGATGAGATTATATAGCTCCCAAGTCTATAAACCCCTCTTGGTCCCTGTGGGCATGTAAATACCCTCTATGTGTGTGTCACTGTTTATGTGTGTGAGCCCAAGCACGTCTGGCTCTTAAAGTCCCTCCACCTCTCTTCTTACCCCCTCTCCTCCTCCTCCTCTTCCCTTCCCTCTCTCGCTCTCTTCTCCCCGTCCAAGCTGTTAAGCTGTCCAGCTCTCTGCTGCCAAGCGGCCGTGTGAAGCCTAGCCAAACTAAACACGGGCATGCAGCCCGCCACTCGCCCCACACATACGCGCTCACACACACACACACACACACACGCACGCATCCACATCCACACTCGCCCAGACACACATCCACAAAAATACATCCACATACATGTCCACACACATGTGCGTACGCATGCTCGCACACACACGTTAGTGGCAGGAGTCAGGTCATGTCCCACCCCACACAAGCAGCTAGAGTGACGGCCGCACCAGAGCCCCACTAATAGCAGAGAAAAACAGACAGAATCAGTAAATGAGCCCCTCATTAACTTTTTCTGACCCCGTCTCCCCTGGGGAAAGCCAAACCAATCACACCGCCAAATCAGCTTCCTGTACTAGACACTGATCCAACATCAGCTTTCGCTCATCTGTTCTGCACGGTACAAGTGTGTGTGTGTGTGTGTGTGTGTGTGTGTGTGTGTGTGTGTGTGAATCTGTGAGTGTACCGAGGTGTGCCGTGAGAGAGGCGCAAGACAGAAAAGAAAAGTGAAAAGGAAATACTGCTGCGAATATATCTGTGTCTGAATGTGTGTTTTACATTCCATGACAATGGGTGGCTTTGGGGCAGTCAGCCATCCCGAGGGCTCTTTTCTTCACATGAGACTTTGGGCAGAAGTAACTTCTTATTTTCCCTCTCCGGGCTCCAAGCTATGGGACCACCGTACCAACTTGACTCCGCTTGCGGTAGCCGCTGATGATAAAGTAGATGCAGATGCCTTGCAAGCAAACACAAGACTGTGGAAATGCCTCTCCGATGCTTGCCTGTGTTGAATTAGATGAATCCCAAGTAAGACTCTTTTCATGACTCACGAGCGGGCTGACAGGGCCATGCTACAGTGACTGATAGATTCATTTGGCATTATTAAGTCATGCCATTTAAAGGGACAATTTGTCAGTGAGTGACGTACCGTTCGTGTGTGTGTGTGTGTGTGTGTGTGTGTGCGTGCAGCCACAACAAATCATTTTACTGTGCTTGTTATTACACCAGTGACGTAGAGCTTTATTTAATGTGGATGCTGTGTTAAGACCGCAGGGGTCTTTACTGTTTTGCACATTGTCTCCATCACCTCTCCTGTCTCTCCTTTTGTGTGTCTCTCTTTCTCTCTAATGCCACATCTCACCCTCCTCCCACTCTCCCATATTTCCTTTTTTCCTCCATTGGTGTGTTTTTTTTTTTTTCCATTGCTGCCTCCCCTGTCTCCATATGGAAATGACAGAGTAGACGAGATGGATCTGTATATTAAAGCCTAGCTGACATTAGAATTAGCATAATGTGTCGTGGCCTTAGGGCAGTACCTGCCATCTGCATTAGCCCGTAGACACACACACACACACACACACACACACACACACTCAAAAATTCATACACACACAGACAAAGCCCATGGAAGACCCTCATGCACAGATACAAACAGAAAGTTGTACTAACTGTACATATAGAATTAATTTTCTTTATTAATAAACATGTGGAGTTGTAAGGGAATATGTTGGTTTAAATTGTTGCATTGTTGTTTTTTTTTCTGCATATTTTATTTGGATTTGGTTTTTACAATGCTGACGGTGATTTTCTTTCTCTTTGCCCACAGATAAAGATGAGCCATCCAGCTACATCTGCACGACCTGTAAGCAGACCTTCACCAGCGCCTGGTTCCTGCTTCAGCATGCCCAGCACACTCACGGCATCCGCATCTACCTGGACAACCACCCAGTCAACTGCTCCCTCACTCCCCGCATGGCTCTGCCTCCGCCCCCATGCGCCGATGCCCTGCCCCGCTCCCCTCTCCCCACTTTCCTCGGTGACACCAACAACCCATTCCACCTCCTCCGCATGGCTGCGCCCCTGCTCAGGGAACACCCTCCTCCCCCGGGGTATTTGGAGACCCGGCTGCCTGCAACGCCACCCTTTGTCAGCCCTCCACCGCCCCCTAGACCCCCTCTAGAGCGGCTGGGCCCCGAGGAGATGGGGCTGCTGTCCCAGCACCCCAGTGCCTTTGAGAGGGTGATGCGGATGACCCCCATGGAACCTACTTCCATGGACTTCTCCCGACGTCTGAGGGAACTGGCGGGCAACACGACCAATAATGGGGGGCCCACACCTCCTCTCTCACCCAACCGTGTGCCACCCATGCACCGCCTGCTGAGTCCCACACTTTTCCAGCCTGGTGCCAAGCCCCCAGCGTTTCTCACCTACGCACCACAGCCACCAACTTCTCAGGGGGGACACGGCACTGCCAGCTCTCCTGACGCCCAGGGACAGAACCAGACCCAGGGGAAGTCCAAATCCTGTGAGTTCTGTGGCAAGATTTTCAAGTTCCAGAGCAACCTGATCGTCCACAGGCGCAGTCACACAGGAGAGAGGCCATACAAGTGCCATCTATGTGATCATGCCTGTTCCCAGGCCAGCAAGCTTAAGAGGCACATGAAGACACATATGCACAACAAGTCCGGGTCAATGAGCGGCTCCCCAGAACAGGGAAATAGAGCAGAGGGAGGAGAAAGTGAAGAAAAGAGTAGAGAGGGTGATTCAAGAGTGATGGGGATGGACAATGACGAGGAGGAGGATGAAGAGGAGGAAGAAGAGGAGGAGGAGGAGGAAGAGGAGGAGGAACTGAGGAATGGAAGTCGGCCAGATTCCAACTTAAGTGAGGACTCCCAGGAGTTCAGCCAGAATAGGGAGAATGGTCCTCGACAGTCTCCTGAGGACAAACCCCTGAGCGGGGACAGAGTAAGTGACAGTGGCGGGGTGGGCATCATGCACCCGTACAACCACCTGGACAATCACCTTAAACTTAACCCTAACAAGAGAAGCCTGGACAGACAACCTAATGGAGATGGTGGAGAGAGGGGCGAAGCAGAAAGAGAAATGAGAGAGAATGAGAGGCAGCAGGACAGAGAGCGGGATGAGCAGGAGGACCACAGGCCTGTGATGAACGGCAGGATCAGTGTATCTGAAGCTGTTTCCTTCCCCGGGCTGTTCCAGCGTCGGCCCACCCCCATCACCAGCCCAAGCCCCTCCAACAACAAGAGGATCAAGATAGAGAAGGAACAGCTGGACCTTCCCCCAACCATACCCCTCATCTCCCCTGAGAATGTCTACTCTCAGCTCTTAGCTGGCTACGCTGCTTCACGCCACTTCATCAGAGAACCCTTCCTGGGATTCACAGATTCCCGTCAGTCGCCGTTCGCCACCTCCTCCGAGCACTCCTCCTCAGAGACGGGAAGCCTCCGCTTTTCCACCCCGCCCGGGGAGCTGATGGAGGGAGGGAGCGCCTCGGGCCGCAGCGGCAGCAGCACTCCTCACCTCCTGCGGGGACCCGGACCCGGCAGGCCCCCGAGCTCTAAGGAGAGGAGGAATGACACCTGCGAGTACTGTGGTAAGGTGTTCAAGAACTGCAGCAACCTGACGGTGCACCGACGCAGCCACACAGGGGAACGGCCCTACAAGTGCGACCTGTGCAGCTACGCCTGCGCCCAGAGCTCCAAGCTGACGCGCCACATGAAGACCCATGGGCAATTTGGGAAGGAGGTGTACCGCTGCGACATCTGCCATATGCCCTTCAGCGTCTACAGCACGCTTGAGAAACACATGAAGAAATGGCATGGCGAACATTTGATGGCCAGTGAGGTCAAACTGGAGCAGGCGGACAGAGGTTAAGCCAGCAACCATTAGTTATACAGCCTACAGTGTACACAAGCAAACACTCACACACACACACACACACAAAATCACACACACACTCATGCGCACACAAAATCCCTATAACCACTTCTTCAGCTATGGGGCTTGGCTGAATAATCTCTCTCTCTTAAAAAAATTTTGAGACTGATTGATGTTCATCTTTTTTTCTGGTCACAGAAACTGCCACCTGAGAATATAAACAAAGGGAAACTTTAATGAGAACTTGCCTGGAATGCCCAACTTGGTGTTTCTTGGCAAACTGTCTGAGGATTTTATCAGTTAGGAATCCATGGAGCCTTTCTACTGTGCAATAATTTCTGTATTTATTGGATTTTTGTAATGATATTTGGCATGTGCAGGTACATCTTTGTGGGATTTCATATGGAGTTAGTTTTGAAATGTGCTAAAACATTTTTTTTTTTTTTCTAAAATGCGATAACTGGAAAGAAGTCACCCTTAATACAAATTTTCTTTTTTTCCTTTAAGGAAGCTTATTATCATGTGAGAGTAAAATTGTGTGAAGCGGTTAGCTTTGAAAAGTAAAAATAATTGTTTTCTATATTAACTGCAGCAGCGGACTACAATCCATTCCCTCAGCCTAAAGCACTGAATGTCAGCCTGACAATAAAACATCAAGCTGGATTTTAAAAAATCCAACATTATCTTAGAGACCTGATAAGTTCCTTTTAATTTATTCAGGGAATTTGTCCTCTTAAATATTGGCATGTGAATAATTCCCAAATGCAGTTACTGTATTGCTGTCCTTACCTCAGTCAGGACATAAATATAAAGGTTGCACTTGACGGAGATTCCCTTAACTGATGCTCAGTACATTCCCAATGTAGGACCACCATATTTAATATGTTGAATAAATTAAGACTACTTGTGATTAATGTGAGAAGGAGAACAGTCCTGTTTATTGTTTGTAAATATATTCTTTTTTAAAATATGTTAAAGTATCCCCTGTACATGAAAGATGGCCTAAAACTAAACAATCAGACCAGCTGCTTGCATCATCCACAGTATATGCTACGTGTAACTACCATCCGTTTTTGCTTTATCAGACCCACTTGATTATCTCGCCCCACTCCCCCACATCATGTGTGCTTAGTCAAAGGCAATTTGTTAAACTAAAAGCTACTTCAACAATGGTAACACTTTCTAAATCATCCTCTATCTCCCTCTCGTGTCTGGCGTGGCATCTCTCTCTGACCCATGTTGACTTGCCGTGTTCCCCCAGGATCCACAAAATGGTTTCAAATGAAATTCATATCAATGTGTGTGTTAGCGTGTGTGTTCTTCTCGCCGCAGTGTGCTCTAAGCCTCTCTCCGACGGCGTCTTTTCACAGTTCACTAGCTCAGATTCATGCATTAGAGCGGCTTTTAAAAGGAAGCCTGTTCATTCGCCTCACAAAGTGATATGGGTTTAACTCTCAGTAACAGATTTTGAGACAGTGTGCATGTTCGTGACTTTTGGGGATTACGGTTTTTATTTTCTGCATCGTTCATCCTGAAATGAATCTGGTAGAAAAAATAAAATGGTTATATGAGTTATGATAATTTTGAGCACAGCTGCAATGGGGGATGGCCGGGCGACCTTTAGTAGGGGCTAAAAATGAAAGATTGGAGCTGAGAAATGAAGAAGTGTGAGAAAGAAATGGAGGGAGAGAGAGCAAGACCTTGACCAGGGAGAAGAGTCATTCAAATGAAATTGGAAGCATATGAAAAGTGTGTTTTTTTGGTACCCAAATGCACATCGACTGGCCACATCTTATAACGGACCATCAGAGTGAGACAGAGCGAGCATGAGAGGGAGGGAGACAGCAAAGCCACATGAAAGCCGGCTGAGACTACATCTTTCATTTTAGCACTGCAATTCTCAATCATCAAAATCATCTTCACTTGAAAGTTCGACCTGCTTTTTTGGCCCATTGCCAGATTTCATCTGCGCCATTTTGTTTGGATAGAAGCCGGATTACGCCGTATCTTGAATGCAATTTGTGATTTTTAGAAGGGAAAATGACGTTGAGGTCACAGCAGCTCGCCATAAGCTATTCCGTTACTGCGTAGCTCCGTACAGTTTAGCGATTTAACACGCAAAGTGAGATCGGCTTGAAGAGCTGCTTTCAGCTTGCTTACACATGTTGATGCATGAGTGCAAAAATCCAGATCCTGTTGTAAATGCACAGTGTGTTAATTCCAGGAAAACGCGGCTCAGAGTTAGGCCAAAAGGAGCCACGCAACTATGAAATATGTCACATTCAAGCGATTAACAGTGGAGCCCTGACAGAGAGCTAAATCACACATGGACATTCAGTCTTACAATATGTTTACAGTGTTGAAGTATGCCATTAATGAAATACTCTGTGTAAGTGTTTAAAATGATAATAAAGTATTGTTTTCTCCAATGTTCTTTCAAATGTTTTTGAATGCCATAGCAGTTTTGTATGATTATCCTGGTGGAGGGATTTTATCTTCATGAATATGTTCCTGTATGATTACTTGTTCACTGTATTGGAAGACAATTTTTGAGATGTAATATT
>JAPZEA010000010.1:6767668-6779698 GCA_029783685.1 Heniochus monoceros
CCTCTTTCTCCTCTGTTCCCTCTCCCTACCTCTCTCTCTGTCTAAACTTGCTTTCCTTGATGAGTCCTAGCAGGGAATCGCGGGCTCGGAAAAAAGGTAGGGGCTTGACAGAGATTGATGTCTGAGCGCTCCACCTGATTCGCTGATTAAACCCATCAATCAATATGCAGAGGAGGTGTCCAATGCAAATGGATCCAATCAGGCGGAACGGAGTGGTATTGTCTGTGTGTTGTGGCGAGTGGTAAAGTTAGAGGTGGAGGACGGGCGCTTCAGCCCCGTTTGTCTCTCTAGGACAGGGGCTAAAAATGGACGCGGGCTCAAAAGGAGAAACAGGGCGTCAATTTGAGTAAAGATTGCGACTGGCTGATTGCTGTTAATTGTATTCCAGTGGAGAAACAATGGCGGCCTGATCATGGCAGGCGTTCACTCCAAAGAATGACACTGTGAAGTGCATGATCACTGCCTCTCTCCTGTTCCCTGGTATCACAAACACATGCCCACTCCCTCTCTCCTCTTGTGTAAACAGGAGAAAAATGGCCTCATCCGACCACAGCTGCTAATTTCACAGCACACACCGACTCGCTCACGTCGCGCACATGCTCGCGCGCATAGATCATCTGGGCGGCATTCTCCTTGCGCCGTCCCCATCAGCTCACACACACTATCATATTTTCCATGTCTCCATCTTCATCCAATCTTACTGTAATGGTACAGCGGGGACTGCGGCTGGATCTCCCCTCTGGGCCCGGCTGCTCCCTGAAGTATCTGCCTGGCTCTCACTTCAACCCTCATTTGAATACAAGTAGCATCCTTGGTCATTATAGTGGGAGTGTGTGTCCTGCTCGCTTGTCATTGAGATTGGTTTGTGTGCGCGCGAGAGTCGAGATGGTTGTGAAAGTGACACAGCCGGGATGGATACCATTGTACCCAGGGGTCACGTTGGCCTCTGAGAGCGGCTCGGCATGTTTCGGCTTGTCGAAAAAACGTCGCTGCCGTCACAATCACCCCAACCGGCTTTTATATTTCTGTCCAGTTCAAGTTCATTATTCATGATTGTTCCATCAGTGTTCTATCTCTATCATTCGGCAGGCTCACCCTCCTCATTCAAACCCCACAGAAAGAGAAGGCTGGTCATTTGTTTCAGTAAATGACACAGATGCCTCTCACTCTGCTTATAGACTTATTCCTCCCCTTTTTTGGGTAAGGGGTGGGGGTGAGGCGGTGGCGCATGTGAGGGAATGATACCATGACACGTTCTTCCCTCCCTCTTCCTCCTCCTTCATCTCCTCCTTCTTCCTCTCCCCCGTCCACCACTCTATCCATCCCCCTCCGCCTCCTCCCTCCTCCCCAGCTCCAGTAGGAGACAACGAGCCCCCAAAATGGCTGCCTTGGTGCCAGGGGGACCACAGGCTGCTCTCCCATCTCCCATAATCACCGGGGCGATGCTCGGATGCCTCCCCCATTTGCATAATGCCATCCTGACACTTTCACTTCCGCCATCCATCACCGGCGGCGTGAGTCCCGCGGCCTGCTCCGTCGCTCCGTCTCCCCCTGATTGCGTCCTGTGTTTATCTGCCCAAGCACAAAAGATTGATTCCCCGCTGTCTCTCGGCCTTATGTTCAGCAGATAGGGATTTTCGCCGAATGATGAAGCACCCAGTCAGCTAATGATAAACAGAAAACACATATTCAAAAGGACGGTCTCCCCCCTCTCTCCAGCTTTAGTGTGGCTGCCGCTCGCCTCGCCTTCTCCTCTGCCATGTGTGGGGAAGGGAGGGATGTCAGGTTAAGGAAGTGAACACACTCTGCAGGGAGTTCAATTTGAAACGCAATTGTTTTCCTGTCAGTCCTTTTACATTTTTTCTGTTGATTTGCTCCAGGGGTAAGGGAAAATGAAGGACCGGGAGGAAAGGGAGATAGCAATTAAAATAAAACTGTCGTCTTGATGGCTGCTCTTGTTCTTCTACACACCACAGTGCAGGCGGATCTGACAGACCGTGCTTTAAGAACATATCCTGGCTGAAAGATAAAAGCATACATGAGTGCAGCCCAGTAGCTTTTAAGAGGATGGAATTGGTACAAGAGGGTTCCTATAGTGCTAGTGAAAAAGGTACAAACCAAACCCAGTAAGTGCATTACTCATTTAATTACTAAGCAGCTAACATGATGCTGCATTTAACCTCTGAGAGACACTGCAGCATCCAATGAATGCGTGCTGTAACAGACGCATGTTACATTATTACATCCATTAAATCAACAAATACCATGTTTTGACATCATGCTTCACTTTAATGAAGCGGGCTGGAGTCACTTTTGCTCAAACGTACAGTTTACAGTGCGATAAGTATTCCTCACGATGCACGCGATGCTAACGTATGCTGCTGCAGAATGCCAATGCATTTCAGCAAGTGCACCAAGTCTGCAAAGTTTCACTCCACGATAACAAAATACTATTAGCTGCTGTCACGTACAGGAGAAGAGAGATTATTTTATTTATTGAAATGAGATTGAAATGATAAATCTCTCTCCCCATGATAAAACACTGGGACTCATAAGCCAAGTGTGGGGGATAGGGATTAGAAAAAGATGGAGGCGAGAGAGAGAGAGAGAGGGAGAGAGAGAGGGAGAGAGAAGGAGAGAGAGGGAGGAGTGAGAGGGGAAGAAATTCATAATGCATAATAAAACAAAAGGTGTCGTGGGAAACATCACTGATATTAAAATCAGAGGCAGACAGATCTATATGAAAAATGCAGATTTGAAAATGTAAATAACCATGGCCCTAGGGGGGAGGGGGAGTGATTCAAAGATAGGATGACAACATGAAGAGAAAGGCATTTATATGGGGGCTTTGATGTTTCTCACATCCAAATTTATGCTACTGACGACCAAAATAATGCCACTGAAGGGGATTTTACACAGTGCACTGCTGGCCCTGTTTCATACCATGATGATATAAAACACATTATGCTTCACATTATCTCAGTGTGAGAATGCCTGGTAATGAGATGATTCACATTCAAGAGGGATACTTAAGATTGCATTTCAACATTTCCAAACAACAACATGTTATCTTCACATTAAAGCCCTTTTCCGAAACAAAGGCGTTTGATCCGCGCTCAAATGTGTGTTCCTTCAATGCGAAATGCACACAGTGTGCCTAACCTTAGCCTTTGAGGATGACCCTCCCGCTTTAATCCAAATGCATCCCAGATTGCTTTGATTTTCTGCCGGACTTCAGCTGTCAGTCAAAATCAGGGGGAGAGTGGACCCCCGTGTTTGGATGAAATATCCCTTTAATAAAGCCGACTGTCCTCGTCGCTCAGGGGGCGAGAGAAGATCCTTCGAAAACATGCCCCTTTTTTCTGCCGCTGCGCCAAAGCGACAGTGCACTTAAGTGAATTTTGAAGGTGCTGCAGTGTTAGGCTTATCGTTTGTGAACATGTAATTTTGTTGTGCATCCTGTTCGCATCCAATGGCTTCACAAATTTAGATCCTGTTTGGTGCCTCTTCCTGCTATGACATTGTTGCATTTGACAGAAGGTTTGTGGGAGTGTGAGAAAACTATACTAGGACACTGTGTCGACTATTGCTCATCTTTCTCATCTTTTATGTGTGGGAATGCCAACTAGCCCCCCCCCCCATTGTGAGGAAAAGAGTAGGAGTCGCCGGCTATCTCCCCATGTAAATCCACTGCACAAGTTTTTGCAGCGCTTTACAATACTCGGATCCCGAAAATTGCCATTAGGGAGCTCTCTCACAGCCATTATTTTGAATATATCATTATTCTGGCAGCACTATCTCATCAAGCTAATCACCATTTTTCTCTTTTTTTCTTTGTTTTGAATAGATAAAAGCTTCACGAGAAGAGAAAATCAACTCACTTGAAACGCTGATGCCTCAATAGCCAGATTCATTGGCTCTTGAGGTTTTGCATATGTTGTCGGATGCCATTCCACATCTTACCCGGCTTTGAATGCAAGATCTCTCTTATCACAAGTTGGGTTTTATTTTTGTAGCTTTGGCCATCGTTAGTATCGGTTATTAACGTCGTACTCGCAAAGTTATCTGCTTACAGCCAGGAATTCTACACAGGAGTCCAACAGGGCAAGAAACAGGCGCAGCCAGATGGTCCTGCAGATTTCAAACAAACCCCCAAATGAACGTGTTTGGAGGGAATGACTTTCTAATAACCCGGTCTTTAAAAAAGGTTTAAATTAATGGCTTTATTAATGGTTAACAAATCATTTGCAGAGCATTTTAGATCACTTATAAGCCATTAATAAGACCAGTGTTTGGGGTGCCAGGTTTTTAAAAATATATTAGCTGATTGGACCACTGACCTCCTGGAAAAGTGCCACCAAAACCTATTTGTTATTACACATTTATTAATGGATTACCAATATTTAGAGCTGCAAAACACTGGCCAAGGATATTTATCACAACCTGGCAACCCAAGATTTGTTCTTACTTGTGACTTACATGTCATCTGTAAAGCATCAGTAAACGATTTATCACCCATTATGTTTGCAACCTGTTTGATCGTCTGACCACTGGTGATTCTTTCCATGTCTGACTTTATTTTAGCCATGCCGTCATGTTCCCTGATCTCACCAGTTTCTCTGGTGAGCACAAGTTATCATAGAAACAATAGCCAAAGCTACAAAAAATAAGACCCGGGTTGTAACAAACAGGAATTAATCTTTAATGTGGGATCCAACTAAGAAACGCAGGAAGTACTAAAGTGATTAACAGTTGAGCCGTCTGCCAAGTTACCTAACGTGGACGTATTAGCACTTCCATGTGTAGCTCTGCTGAGGTCAGTCTTCCCGAGCCATTTAAAAGCACATAGGGCCTTCACCCCCGCCCGCTCCACAGCTGCTTTTAGTCAGGGCCTGAGGTCCCTCCATCCTCTCCCTCCCTTTCCCCATCCCCTTCCATCCCTCCTGCCCCTCAGCCTTCTGTTCTCTTGCCAGGACTGTAATCAAGCCTTCAGCTTGTGGCCAGGGCCTACCCCCCTCCCAGCACGAAAAGCCACCAACAGACTAAACTATGAGAGAAATGAAGGGCAGAGACAGAAGGAGGCGAGCGGGGTGTGAGAGATAGTCATTAAAACTGTGCCCTGTATGCTGAGGGAACACAAGCATAATGTTTTAAATACAGGGATTGCTGCAGTTTGTTTGGGAAAACATTATTGCCGAAAGTTCTGGCACCATTAAGGATGGCAGTGCAGGAAGAGTACACGAGCGAGCACTAATCAAAAACATGTGCACCTCAAATTCCACTCGTAGCATTGTCTGATTAAGGCCTTTGTCAGGAGGTTTGTTGGTGGCAAAGGGGTGAGAGTTGCGATCCTGAATATTGTGTACACAGTCAACATCTTTTAGAAGAATTAGGCTTTCTCCCTCCGGGGGCCACCTTTTAGAGCTGTTCTCAGAGGCTGACTGCACCTGCTTTTGTGTGCTCTCTACCTTTCCAGTGTCATCTTCCATGGCTAGAGGGGGTGGTGTGCCCACCATGGTCATGTCCAAACAAACCCCCATCTTATTCCTCGCCCTCTCGGATGACATGACTGCAACAGCAGCCCATTATTCTGGACAGCCTTTTGGTTTGCTCAAGGATGTGATGTTGTCAGCGCTGCCTTTCAAGGCCTGGTCCATGTACAGTCTGTCAAGGCCACTGAAAAACAATGCTGAGGATCATTACACAGATATTCAGGGCCATAATCCACTTTTTTTTTTTTTTTTTTTTTTTTTAACNNNNCTTTACCTGCTGGTCACTGAGGTCAAGTGGAGGTAATGAGATGAAAAGACAGAACAGATGAGACAAGAGAGGAAGAAAGTTAATTTTCCATAAAAAGAAGATTTGTGGAAAAGTAAATGCTCGTATGGGCAAAAAATATTTGAAATAAAGTTCAGTCCCTACTTCAGAAGATCCCTCTTCAATATTTTTAGCATCTAAATATTTGTTTGCCTTCTTAAACCGAATTTAAATAAAATAGGTTCACTTTATTTTCTAAAGACATTTGTAAAGGAAAATCCATGGCAGGAAATCCGCCCAAATCCTTGGAAAATCCAATAATATTTGCATAGAGCTTAAAACATGCAAAGTCCCTGCGTACGAATTAAGCTGGAAAGGAAAGCCCTGCTGGTTATGCATTAAAATGGATTGGAAGCAGGGTTTGACTCCTACAGGTAAAAGCCCTGGAGTGACGACTGATTCTGCACTTTGAGGAGACAAAAACCAAAGATGTCCCTTCACTGCTGTCCAACTCCTCACTGTGCTGCAGGATAATCTGTTTGGCAGCGCCGCTCGTCGCTCAGTGACCCTCTCCAGCTTTCACACCTACCTCTTGAATAGGAAAGATGAGCACAAAGAAAAGCTCTACCATACAGGAGGCCATTGATGTATCGTGCAGATGTAATGGATAGATTCCATTGTGACGGGACCGAGATGAGAGACAAACTTGCGCACAATAGCCAATGAGAACGTTAAGTTGACGAGAGGAGAACGCGGAAAGGGTTTTCTTTGGCTGAACTTCTTCCAAGGCCAGCGCTGATTACAGGACACGGTCTGACACAGTATGCCTGCGCGCTGTCAACTCAGGGAAAACAAACATGGAATTTATAGCACATTAAGAATTCAACAGGCAATCTATTCAAGCAATTAATGGCGTATGAAAATAAGCTCTGTTGGCGTTGAAAGCACTCCAACATGAATGTAGGCCACGACTGTTGTGTGCTTTTGTTTTCCGCTGATTCGCCCTTGAGGATCACAGTTCCAGAGCTCACACACTTCACAAAGCTTCCCGGCAAGTTGTTGTGCCCCCCTTTTATATTCTTGTGTTAAAACGTACAGCATATCTGCAATTACAGTTCCACCTCTGTTTGCCCACAAAGCACAGTCAAGGTGATTCTGGTTATGGTAAACAATGTTTGACATTGACAAGATATTCAGGACATGCTGTCTTTGTCATCTCGAAACTGAAGAATTACGCTAGTTTCAGTAAGCTGTCATCTGATGGTTGAGGCAGGCTCGTGTGGGAAGCGTAAATACCGAAATTCTTGTAGGAAAACAAACAAAGTCAGATACTGGACATCCAGCTCTCCTTAATTTCCCTGTTAGCTTTAGTGTGTTTAGCATTCTTATTTAATTACTGGTTAGGCAGAAATGTTGATCCTGTCGCTGACTGATGAGTTATAGCCACAAAAATACACAGACACACACACACACACACACACCCAAACAAGCTTTATGCTAGCGGGCACGCAGGTACTGTCAAAGTGACCTCTAGCCTCACCGTGTTTACTTTGCACTGTACTATTGTCACTCACGACACATTCCTGCCATATTTGTAGGGTCATGCTGATGTGGCCCTGCGGAGCTGCTTTGACTGCCCCTTTTTTTCTCCCACCAAACATGGATTTTTGAAATTAGAAAACAGCTTGTACACAACATAGCAATTTCAGGGGCTCACAGTTATTTTTGGAACGAGTGCATTGTTGTCTGGTGAAAGATCACTTATGAAATTCCTCCAAAACCCACCGGATGAACTGTAACATACGTGCGGGTCGAACTTCCCCAAAGGTTGGCATTTTAGGGAGATCTGAGGCTTTCTTCACCTACAATGCAGTGATGAAGCTACCTTGGCTATAAAT
The DNA here is from genome assembly GCA_029783685.1 of Heniochus monoceros. NCBI lineage: Eukaryota > Metazoa > Chordata > Actinopteri > Chaetodontiformes > Chaetodontidae > Heniochus > Heniochus monoceros. The sequence continues at coordinate 6,775,324 of JAPZEA010000010.1, forward strand.
ACAAATAAACCTATCCTGTGGGGCGTTTAAGCCGCAGTGAAGCGAAGGCCAGTAAACTGTGGAAAGCCGTACAGTAAACTGAGATCTGACACTGTGCCCTGACCCATGAGAGGGATTATGGTGAGGCTTTGACAGCGCAGAAGTTCCACAACAACCACTTAGGACAGGAATCTGGCCCAAGGTCCTGAGGGAATGCGTGTGTGTGTGTGTGTGTGCATGCGTGTGCGTGTGCATGCATATGTGTGTTTGCCTTAGGTGTTTCTCATGAGTAAAAGAAAACGGCTATGAGTGACATGGATTCTGGAGGAGTTGTTATGAGTGCAGCTCCTTAAATACACCTCATCAGGTGATATCCAGGAGGAGGTTAATGCTGCACACACAGCTCGCAGGCTACCTCCCCCTATACATTCGCAGGGCATACCATATGCAAAGAACGGAGACAATAAATGTATAGCTTAAATCACCTCATTGCATGAGTGGCCCATTAAAGACAGCATGTCTCACGTTCACGATGCCAATTCTGGAAATTTACATAATGCCAAAGATTCACGTGTGAGTGACATAAAGTGATCGTTTCAGCACTTCACACATGCGCAACATTAGTTTTCCATGTTCTAACCTCATAAAATGATTCTCAAGGAGAGACTGGAACAGATTAACACAGTATACATTATAGACCACTGATGCCTCCCTGACATGTGACCAAAATTAATCAGATTTAGATTCAAGTGATCAAACTGTAATTAATCATGTGAAGAGGGAAATGATCCTTGACGCGGCTCCAGCTGCGAGATGCCTCTGTTTGGTCCCGCGTGCCCCTCTTACAGGGGGTCCACCGGGGCTACATTAAGAGGCTTTGTGCCAATGTCACCTAAATTACAGTCACTTAACACAACAGATGTACTGAATGTCGAGCAAATGATGTGCTCGGGTTGGGGTGGCACATTCAGATGCATGGAATAAATTTTACTCAATGTATCAAACGTGTTTTTGTTGCATCCTCTCCCCCTCTCAGTGAATTTGCATTTCGCTATATGCATAGCATGCTCCACTAACCCGCAATGTCTTGTATCTCAATCTCCAAACAACTCCATCCACGCCTCTTTTATTTGCCGGCCTTTACGGTCTCCAGTGCGGCTTTTGCATAGGTAAATTAAGCGTATTTATTTCAGTGCATCAGTTTGAGGAGATTTTCTCTGCTCTTATAGACTCAGCAGTGGATATGCCAGACAAGCTTAGTTCAGAAGATTATTTTTTTCTTTGTGTGTCAGACTCCTCAGCAGAGGCACAGGCAGATACAGGTATTAAGATGGGAGCCAACGCGGACCGGGCCATTGTGCTTTCCTGCATGCAGGAACAGAGCGTTCTGGCATTGCAGGTATAGAGGGGGGACAATAACCCGGGGTTGCAGGCACAAATTACATTCATCAACTTTATCAATAGCAAGTCGGGATTTAAGCCAACGAGCTCACCCTACCGACACCTCCTCCCCCTTATCAATAAGTCTGGCTTTCAATGCACAAGTTAATTCTGCATACACTGAGAGAAACGATCTGCTCACAATTATGCCTCCGTGGATGGATATTTTATGAAACCAGCAACGCCACCGCCACTGCTCTGGCAACAATCCCTACACATCACTAAAGATCTCGTTTCTGTGTATAAATACTAAAAGCAATGCATTGATACTATAGCCCCTCTTTTTATATGATAGAGAGAGGGAGCGAGAGATTATAGGCAGTTTAAAAGATGACACCCTTCAACAGTCTGTAATTGTACTTTGCTGGGAGAAAGAATAAAGTAAGAGAAGATATATTCTGAAAAATCATAAGCCATTATGCTCCAGAAAGGGTTTGTGGGGAGGGGCGTATATCCACATAAAGCACTGCTGAGAACCTCCAGCAAATTACCCCGCAGGCCCGCGAGGAGGGGGAAATATCACTAATTGCCCTCCATTCTGTCAGGTCAATTGACTCTAATTGGAAAAATAATAAAAAGCATACTACCCCGGGAGCAGCAAGCTCTGAAAAGGACAGGGTCCTTTTTGGAAAGAGAGCGAAGGGGTGGAAAAAGCTCAAATTCCTCAGTGCAAATATGGCATCTGAAATCTATCTTTGCCACTGCCATTCCACCCTCAAAAACAATTACAGCGTGCCTTCCTCCTGCCACTTGGCAGCTATAATTACAGGAAAAAGGGCATGGGTTACATACCAAGCGAGTATAATAAAAATGACATGTGATTAGGCATTAATGTGCATAATCCGGCTCTTTTTACACCTTTATGTGTGATCTTTGACAGTACTGAGAGTGTGTGTGTGTGTGTGTTTCTGTGACTGGGAGGGGGGGCTTCTGGTCAGCTGCTGTTGAATTGTCTCCCTGGAGAGCTCGGTAATTTGGAGTCAAATGAGCATAGTGGGGAGGCCAGGCCACCTACACCAGTTAGAATATACAGTAGGAGAACAAGGAGGTATTGAATATGAGCTATGCCCCAGGTGTTGGCATACAAGAGGGAATAGAGCTAATCTACTATCTACATTACTAAATTATTGGAGATGAATGGCTCTGCTAATATAATCTCCCACCCTGGGGGGATGATCCTAAGATTAAGGGTCTGACTCAGTATTCATTGCAGTATTCAGCCCTTTGAATCGCTCGAAAGTTGTAATTTTGTTTAAGCCCCGTGCTTACCACAAACCAGACGAAAGTTCTCCAACTTGCTCATCCTCACTTGGCAAAAATATAAACAGTCAGTTTATAAAGTATATTTTTCTTCTCCTCCAAAGCTGAGTAAATGATAAGATCGATCACAGTGGTCAAATGCAAATCACGTTGTGTCTGAACTTAAGGAATTTTCCATGATGCATTCCGGAGTTTTCCTGTGTTTTACCGGAAATCACGTTCTAGATGAATGACTTGTATTACTGAGAAGTTCCATGTGTGCTGCGTTTGATTTTAATGGGTGAGTAAGTCATCACAAGTCAAGATTTCTTCCTCTTTTCTATTGTGCTGCGACCGTGGATCAGCAGCTGACCTGAGCTGAACTGAAATTGAATCTTACTGTCAGTAATTGAGTTATCGATAACTGCAGTCGAACGCATCAAAACTTCTCTGAGAAACAGTGTTTTCACATTCATTTGGATTCAGCGCGACCGCAGGTCTTCGAATCCGTGTGATTAATTCACTGGCATGTAAGGCTTCCAGATGACAAAGACATTCTCCTGTGAGACCCACTGGCACATCCCCCGCCAGCGACGTCTTGCCCCTAGAGACAAACTTAGGATAAAATAATGACAGGAGCCCAGCAGCACACAAACCAGTGCCAAACAGCACACCCACCTGCTTATGATCAATGAAACCTCACCGTATACTATCTCGGCATACCATGCCAGCCACTGATGAAAGGCCTCATCGTTAGTGACCGTCTTTGATCGGCTCATCGCCTGTTTTGAAATGTAAATTGACGGGAAAAGGAAAGGGCTCCGTGAAGGAGTGGCATGCAGAGGAGAAAAGGGGACCCCACCCTCTGGGGAGATTAACGCCACCCCAGTCAGACATGTGTCAAGTGGGGCTTGATGAATCCTGGGAAAATGAAAAAAAGGTATGAAAAAAAAAATAGACAGAGGAAAGAAAGCCCTTTCTCTTCCCTTCTTGCCTCCTTTTGCACATCCCTGCCTCTCAGATCATCATCTCCCGCCCTTATTCTGTCAACGCCCTTCTTGATGGTTACTGTCAGAGGTGCGCATCTCTTTTGTAGTGTGGTGTTTTGCTGCTGCCACAGTGGAGATGCTTCCTTCCTCTGCATATGCACAAGTAGGCAAGGGTGGGAGGGTGAGGAGCGGGTGTTGGATGGAGGGGGGCTGGCAAGGCACGGATGCCTGTGGTATCTGCTGATCCTGAAACACCTTTGGGAATAAGAAACCAAAGGACAGAGGGAGCGCTTCTCGAGAAATAGTGGGAGCATGATATCGGAGTAGAGGGATTTGGTTGTTGGTGGATGTGGGGGCTTTTGCAAGGGCAAGGCACGTGTCTGTGACACTGTGGATGATAACGCAGGGATGACAGCTAACCAATGTGCTGAAAACCTTAAAGGAAAAGAGGAACGATACAGATACCGATTGGTGTTTAAAGGAGTAATCCTAATCAATATTTGGTCAGCAGAGTGCAGGAAAGACAAGGTGAGTCATGGAAAGATGGGCTTGTGTGTGTGTGCTCACGCCCCTCGGTCATCCACACTTCTGAAAAGGAATGCCTCTCTTGTCACATAAGGGTGGAGGTGTCACCTTCTCGCTTCGCTCCTGCGTCTGTCTGCCTGTGCCTGAAAAGACCATTGCATCATTTGAAGTGACGATGAAATAGAATAGCTAAATAATGTCCC
>JAPZEA010000010.1:6839291-6850555 GCA_029783685.1 Heniochus monoceros
CTAGCATTACTAACCTTAGCCAAACCTACATTCATACATTACCTGGTGTTGTTCAGAGAAGGAGGGTGTCTGGTGCGTGAAGTCACCCGGGCTAAGATAGCTGATACTGGTCAGTTAATACCTGCTAACTGTGTGGGCGGGCAGCTTGTTAAGCCATGCTGTTTCATTTTCTATTTCTACATGTCCATTACTCAACATACGATGTGTGGGTGTGGAGGATTTGGAGGTCTTAAAGGCAGCTTTGAAGGAGCTGAGCTGAGTGACGGAAATAATGTAACAATAATGTAGCTAATTACTTTTTATGTTGAGTAATTATTAAAGTAATGTTATTACTTCTACAACAAGTAACCTGTAATGAGTAACTGAGGGTGTATTTCAAGTAACTTGGCCAACACTGCTAACAAACGATGAAATCCACCGGCTAACATCTCTACAATCTCCCAGCTCAAGGAAAGGCCTCCTAAAACTTGGGGCAATGCCCCTTTAATCCGAGGACTTGAAAGAGCAGACCAGGAAAGAGCGGGGTGTTTTCAAGGTAATTAGACCAGTGGCTGACGTGCTGTGCCTTAAACAGCAGTGGTCATGGAGGAAGCGGGTCTCATAGCGCTGTAATTCACCCCGAGAATGATGCACCAGCCTGAGGGCTGACTGGCAGCTTTGATGCTCTGATCACCAGGATGCTGCCTCGCACCTTCTGGTTCAAAACCAGGAGACTAGAAAGGAGACGAGAGACAAGGTGGTTAAGAATGATGGCTTACGACTCTTTGTGGTTTGATTGAGAGCAGCAACAAACTTGTATATGACGTAAGGTGCTTTAAAAAATGTAGATGAGTCCATCATGAAAAGCAGATGAAAGGAGTCTTTGGTGATGTGGACCAAGAAGAAAAATGTCAGAGAAGAAAATGACTTAAAGAAAGAGGTAGAGGAGGGAGGGGATGGGGATGAAGGAGGGCTAGGACGGCTGTTGTTATTGTGTTTGATGTACTGCTTGACAAGAGAGAGAGAGTTTAGAAATCCTTGTGTAGTATGAGGCAGAGGAAGAGAGGGTTCATTTAAATGCATGCTCACTCAGGGCCCATACGGAGTGGGTGTCTGTTGAGAATTCATCATGGCCTTACTGATAAAGCCTCAGCCTCTTAGCGAGGGGAAAGGAGAGACAGATCACTCTCTTGAGGTGAGATTGCCTCGTGGATGGACACTTGTTATGTAGAAATACACAACACTGACGGATATTACCATGGCACTTTCGGACTGGTTAGTCATCCCTCCATCCTCCATCCATCCTTCCATCCATTCCACCATTTCCCCAGGTTGAATATGAAGTACTCTCTGGGGACCATAAGCTGCAGACTGCAGCAGTGATTAAAGCTTCACAACAATTAGGAGGAAAGTTTTCACAGAGAGATCTTTTCTTTACAAATCATCCAGGTGGTGAATGTATGTATGTATTATATTACACAGGATCTGTTTAAACTTAATTAGACATGTTACCAATTACTAAACCCATGCATAAATACAACATTTTAGCATTTTAACTCAAATATATATGCTTCTCACTTTAATTTTGACATATTCTTTCAACTTACATTAATTGGTTTTTTGGCCATTTTAGGGCAGCGCCACAAGCTGTAAGCAAAGCATTGCTGTAGTATTGTCTCGTTGATATGGGTTAAAGGTGGGTGAAGGTGTTAGCAAGCAGGTGCTAATTTAGACTTCCAGCAGACATGAAGCAACATTAGAAGGAAATCTAGAGTTGTGTTGGTCTGATTCACTCTCCTTTTAGCTCTGTTTTAGTCACCACCAGCTCCAGGGGGACATATCTACCCCTTTAGCCGCTAAATTCTGCACAATGCTCAACAGCTAGTCACTGACTTTGTCTGTAGGCACTGGACTCAAGAGATATAGGGGATTTCTTTAAGGGTTTTTGCAGACAGGTGCTGCCAGAACCAAGATTGATGAAAACAGTTGAGAATGAACCAAAACAGTAAAGCTGTGGGCCATGAAACCAAAACAAAGACCTGAAAGATGCAGAGCTGCTCCGTAGAGCTGAGGGAGGCAGTCAGATAACAGTTCTCTGTGGGTTTGTCACTGTGACCCTTTTCACATCACTTATACTCATTTGATCCATTGTTATTATAGATAGTGTATTCATTAGAGCAGCTTTAAACAGATCAGACCATTAGCAAGACCGGCAACATCTACTGGCCTTTAAAATATATTGTGTGCTAACAGCGTGTGGGAAATCTGCTTTATGACTTTATTGCATAGGAGGAGCTTGCTTTATGGTACAAAACAGATGTTTTCCAGCTCGGCTGGGGCTAGGCATATAGAGCCTCTATCTATATCAGATGCAGATGGTGGACCAAATGAAAGATGACCAAAAAAAAAAACAAAAAACAAGCTGTCTCAACATAGTGTTAGTGTTGACAGTAATGATACCAACATATTACAATGTATTTGATTTCAAATTGGGTTTAAAGAGGCTTATTTAAAGGATTTTTAAAGGGAAAAATCAAACAATAGAACAATGACCTTAGGAGGTAAGTGCTGAGTGTGTGTGTGTGTGTGTGTGTGTGTGTGTGAGAGAGAGAGAGAGAGAGAGCATTACAGTTTTTTGTTTGCATGTTCAAAAGGAATGTATATTAGACAAACAATGACTTGAAATTCTTTTTTTTTCTGATAATATCCCTCCAGCATGTTAGCATACGTCATGCTATGAAATTTGGCAAAATAATTTGTATTAAAAGTTAGGTTATTGTATCAGGGAACTTGATTTATGCACCTGAATTACATCAGTGTTGGGTGTAACCACACCCATTCATTTTCTATTGTGGTCGTTGTCTTCGCTGTACTTTGTACTTGGGTTCTATGTATGCATTTGTTGCTGTATTTAATCTTTGTGCACATAATTCACAGTAAATGTATGTCATATTTGGCACTGATAGCTGCAGCTTGTGAGCTCTTTGCAACTAAAGTATAAATATGCCTGTGACAGAGTGGTTATATAATGCAGTGCAGGTGAGATTGTCTTTGAGCTTAATCAGCAAGCATGCTGTGTTTTTTCTTGTTTGCTTGTTCTGGTAATTAGCTTTTGAACCTCCATCGTGTCCTTGGACAGAGCTGACATGCATCTGCCCCTCTGCAGAAGGTTCCTGCTGCTCATCACATTGAAATTTCACAACCAAAACAATACTCTCCCGTTCCTCTGGTTCTCTGTCCCTCTTCATTACACTCTCACTAAAATAAGTCAAAACTAAACCAAGCATTCTTCCATCTGCTTCCACTCCAATCTCCTGAAAAGTTGCAGATTTGTGTCGACTTTTTCCATCTCTAATGTGATAGACGGGCAAACTTTTTTTGGAGTGCGGGGGGGGGGGGGCTGGCATGGCGGCGATGGTGGTGGCGGTGGTGAAGTAGGCAGCAATTAGCGTGGCGCTAATGAACTCCCTCTCATTATCAGTGAATCAACAGGCCTGTGCTAATTACGGTTAGCAGGACAGACTCCTCTCTCCCGCTGCGACGGGCTTCAAGGTCCCTCCGGAGCTGCAACACACCGGATGGTCTGCCAGCAGCCACAGGTGCAAAACACTCACTGCCAATGTTAAAAACAGAACATAACACATGCACACATAAACACGGGGTCTGACAAACACACAAATCCAGAGACCAATACTGTCTCTGCCATGTTGTGGTCATCTTGTGCAGATGGCCCTATTGCACAGCCTTTTTTTTTTTTTTACATATTTGTTAGAAATTAACGTGCTGTTAGCTCTTTATCACCCATTGGTAAGCACATGAGAGAGGTATGATTCAAACACTTTGGCTGGTAGAGGACTTTGTTAATCACACAGGTTTTCTTTTTTTAGTACTTATGTCTTGATCTTATAATATTAATCTATAATTTCAATTTACTACAATCTGGGTCATTCCAATTGTAAAATTAACGTCATTTATCACCATGGTAGTTTCTGGGAACATGCCAGCATCTCTAAAAAGAAGTCAGATGGGTCAAGATCATAGAGGTTTTCAAGCTGTGCTACCACTTTACAGTTCCCCTCAGTTCTATGACGTGTTTTAGCATCTTTCAGCTCATTGTTTTGGTTTTACAACCCGGGACAACAAGCAAAACATAGCTACAGGGAGACTACAAATGTGAGCTTGTCAGGTGGCTAAATAAGTGTTAATGTTGCATCATGTGTGCTGAGTAAGGCAGTTGTTTGCTAATACATGGGCCCGTACATAAGGTGTCCCTTGCTCCCAAGCAACCCATAAAAATTGTCTAATACTGCTTGAAACAAACTCCAGGTGAGCCTGAAGGTGAATGGTAGAATGTTCCTGGAGCTCAACAATTACTTTAAGTACAATGTAATCATAACTGATAGAAATTATGGCCAAAACTGTAAACATAAGACCTGAGTTGTGTTAAACTGGTTTCATCCTATTAGCTGTACAGGTCCTGCTTTTAGCTGCGTACATTTCAACTGGCGTATTACAACAAAATCTTCCAACCTCCCAGCATTCCCTTGCTCTGCAAACAAGTGTTTTACAATAGACACAGCATGATCCATTAATCAAATGCTACTTGTACGCCAGCAGTGGCTCTCGCCTATCAAACACTATATACTCACTGAGAAGCACAAGTTCTAACTCCATTGATAAAGGGACTAAAGGCTTTTCAGTGAGTCACTGAGGCAAGCAAACACCAAAAAGATTCTCGGTGTCAGCCCACAGCATGAGCCATAAGATGGGACCTAGGCATGTAAAACAGACCCCCACCCCATCCCTTTCCATCCATAACTTAAGCAGAGATCAGTGGCTAACACTCTTAATCCCAAGGGGGTGCTTTCTGAGCTGTAATTTAAAAATAGCGTTTTAATAACACACCACTGCTACAGTACATTAATCTCAGAATTAATTATCTACCCCACCCCCAGCCTATTTACTTGAAAGAGGCTCTTTGCTGCATTTCTTGTGTTTTAGTTCTATTTATTCCATGAGTGAGCGGATAAAGAGATGCATGTGGAGTGTCTTGTGTGGAGTGCAGTAATTATGCTATTGCTAGTATATTACCAGTATGTATATGAAAACCAGCGAATAAATTAGAGCTGCAGGGTGTCATCGGCATAAATGGTCAGTAAGGTGAGACGCTCTTAAACGGTGCCCAATCTTTCTCAGACTGTGCAATGTAAACAAGAAACAATTCAATTAAAGAGTGCACTAAATAAAAATGTGAGCGTAATCTAAAGATATTGTAGCAAGCAGCTGCGGTATGGAGAATAACTTTGTGTTCGTTTACATTTTTATGCAAGAAAATGTTTTTAATCAAACGTCACTCCTAGCAATAGAAAATCAATTCCGAAGAGAAATTAAAGACCATAATGTGACTGCAAGCCAGGCCTAAAGGCACCGCAAATATTCAAAAACAATATTAAACTGCAATAAATAAAATATGAACCTTCTTTGGCAATATAACATTCAAGCGTCAGGGGACGTGGGCACTTAATGCAAGTTAATGAAACACAAGAATCATGTTTAAAGGCACGGCAATCACCGAGCATTTGTCGAAAGGTGATGATCGTGTTGCTGAGCCCTCTGGCAGAAGTTGCAGGCTGACAAGAGATCAGGTTGAACACTGACAGTGATTATCAGTATATGAGCTGGGGATGTTAATAAAAATGATGTTTAAAAAAGAAAAGGGAGAGAGAGACAAATCCTTATTGTTCTCTTTCACCCTCGCTTCCTGTTTCTCTGATTGACTGACTGACTGACCTCTATTGTCATAGCTCCGCAGCTGACAGTGATCTCCACACATACATCACTTTGTATGTTCTCGACTGAATAGCGGCGACGTGCGTGAACTCTGCATGAGGCAGGTGCCCCCGGGTGTGTGTATCACAGATAACCTTTACAAGGAGGTGTAGTTCACGCCTCCCGTCCCCCGCACCTTCCCGCTATCACATCAAAGGATCTGGATGTGGTTAAATTCAGTCACTGGAGAGACAGTCAGGGCTTGGCATGCATGATTGATGTCGAGTTTGCAACATTAGGTATCATAAGGTGTAATATAGGAGATAGCGTTAAGTGTTAGATTGCATTTGAGCGTGTTGAAGGAAATAGGAAACTGTTTGACGGCTCTTGGTGTTTTATGGTTTCTTGCTGGTCTTTTTCCGTTCTGGATATCTGACCACAGCTATAAAAACAAATACCTGCGATTAATTTGTGTTATGCAATGCATTAACTCCTTCCTCCTCTGCATCTCCGTCTGCCTTACTTTTTGGCTGCCTGCGCGTTTTGTCTTGCCTGCCCTAAATGTAATCCCTCACACACACAGAGAATCCCTCGCAGACTTTCATGTTTCAATTAAGGTTTGATTGAGTTATGAAATATACAAGTCTTGCAGCCAAACCATGACAAAATGACATACGTTTCTGTTGTTTGTGACATGACTCTACTCAGATTTCTGTGTCTCCTACATGACATCCTATTAATTTTGTTTATATCGAGGCAGGTGGTTGTCAGTAAAAGTCATTTCGTCAATCAATTTTTTTCGGACTGACAATTTTTCAAATGAAAAAATAAGTTGCTAATTTTGTCAGTGCTCTTTCTAGACACTGCAGGTTTAATTGCTAATTGTTAACTGGGAATGAATGCATTTGCATATTAATTAGTTAGCCCATTTGCATTTTTAATTTGCTGCCTTCAAAGGGGGTGAGATAAAAGGTCGCACAATTCTGAATAATTTAAATAATTTATGCTCCATTGGTGAAAAGAAGCTGAACAGAAGTGTTCTGCGGATATTAACCCCTGAGAGCTTTTACCGAATAAAGCACTCCAAAAATTGTTTTAACAAATCTAATTAAACGGAAAAAGGTCTGAACACACAACCACCCAGAGCACTAGGAGCTAGAGTGTGTCCTCTGGAACAAAAAACGCTCAGGAGAGAGTGATGGAGGGTGTATGGATATGGAGGACGAGACTTCCAGCCCTCCACCCGGATATGAAGGCCTCTCGTAGTCTTTTCATCATTCAGATTGATCAAATACCCCTACAGGAATGCTGATGGAGTCAGTACTTGGTACTGTAATAGTAATTCTCTCTGAAGTTAAGCTGCTCTTTGCAACGTGTCATACTTCATAAGCAATCAAAGAGATGCATGTACTGTGGTGGATCCTTGAAAGTTAGCCGAGACTAATTTCAACTACGCGTCCAACTTGTCATTTTAATGAATGGACACCGCGAGCACAAGTAAATTCATCAGATCATCACAGGGAAGTAACAACAAACAGATTGTATTTGTAGCCATGTGTTCCTCGCTTTAACTTCCCCTTGTAGTGTCCATTTAAAAAAAATATTCTTTCCATATTTGGGTGCAAGGAGCTGATATTTTCTCTCCCGCTTCTTCAACCAGGTCCCGACTGCATTGTGAGACTGTCTCCTCTCCTTTGTCCCAGTGATCTTAATTACAGGCCCTGGGCCCTGTGCACAGAAGCCCATTTAAATCAGAACACATCCAGCTTCCATTATGGGCTTGGCATTTGGTCTTTGTGCCCATGCTCTTAAATTACATGCTGCCAATCCTAGTGGGCACGGGCAAGATGAGGAGCGGAGGATGGGTGAGAGATGAGGTGAAAGGGGGATGAGAGAAAGGAGAGAGGGGGCTGAGAGTAACAGCGGAGGGGGCCACAGGCTCTACTTCGACAGAAAGCCCCCCCCCTCCTTCCTTCTCTTCTTCTGCCCTCTTTATCGCCAGATAACTTATGTAAAGTAGCAGATGAAACCCATTCCCATTCACGTCGGCCTGATTGTCAGAATAAGCTTGCATTCCTTTGAAAAGTGATTGACCGTCTGAAAGGGTACAAATTAGGGGCCTGTTCGTCTTTTCTTCTCCGGTCGTGGGGTTTATTTGCGGCAGATTCACCCAGGCCCAAAATTAAGTGAACTCAGGCAGGGATGAATGGGAGAGCTCTGATTGAATAATTGATTTCCTTTGTGCGGCCTGTGTTTAAGAGGGATAACTAGACATCCTTTGGAGTGTAATGATTGTAATTACTGCGATGACTGGTCATGTCAAATATGACACAGGAAAGGACTGTTATTAACCTTTATTCTCTACATAGAAAAAAAAAACTAACCCAATATCCTCTTGTCTCTCCCGTCTGCATATGGGTTTCACCTCTGGTAGAAGCATGGCTGGCGTAGGTTGAATGCATGGATGAACTCATTCCCTGTCTCCTACTCCTGGCCCATGAAAGGTAGATGGGTAATTGACTGTGCAGTCGCACTCACTGGTGTGTCAATGACTCAGACGGCTAGTGAGCCTTGGGGTAACTCGCGAAGTACAATGCATTATGGCTCCAGAATTTAAGTGTAAAAGATAGGAGTTATAGCCGTGTTCATGATATCTGTCAGATTCCCATATGCCTTGACCTCTCAAGCAGTGCGGCCCGAATTGGGCTTTAATACACTTGATGCATTTGAGGGCTTCAGTGAAACAGACATTCATCATGTAGTGATCGGACACAGGCTGCTGAAGGTACTGGACATGTGGTCCATATGAATCACAGATGCCACCACTGATCTACTGAGACTTATCTTGCCCAAACAGTGAGGTCCAAAGCTTCAAAGCTGCATATGCAGGCGGCAGTAATTCTCAGCTTCAAGCTATAGCCTACCTTTTGATCAATACACGCTCACTGTATTTGTACTCAAGACAAAGGAGAACTCAATAGTACTGTTTTCAGACATTTAATATGAGAAAAAAGCAAGTTCATTTAATGTGGAATTAATCAATTTTTTTTGGACACTTGCAACCTGCAGATCGAGCTATACACACAAAGATGTCCTTGTAAAGTTATGTTGGCTAACATGTTAGCAAACAGTTTGCACATCCAGCAGCCACAGAGCAACATTAGCATTCCGTTGGAGTAGTGTTTCTGGCCGCCTGACTAATGCAAGTCCAATACTCGCTCTCCTTTCAGCTCTGTTTTCTTGTTCAGCAGCTCCTCCTCCTTAGCTGCTAAACGCTCCACTATGTTCACTAGCTAGTCGTTAACTTTTTATGTCTGCCATTTTGGTGCTGGCAAGTAGGGTACAATGGGTTTTTCACTGAATACAGCTGCCTGCTGCGTCTTTAAACAAGGTTAAAGAGAGAGGGAGCCAAAACATTAAAGTTGTGGGCCATAAAATACAAAACAATGAGCTGAAAGGGGGTAAAGCGCTCTGTAGAGCTGAAGAGGAATGGAGAGTTGTGTGATCGTTCTCTGTAGGTCCGTCACTACAATCAACCCCTTTCACACTACATATAGTCATTTGATCCAGTGTTGATATAAAAATATTGATTAATGCAGCTTTAAAGCTACTATACTCTCTGGCAGAGTAAAGAGTTAAATGGAAACCCCATCAAAAAATACTCAATTGCATGTGCTATCTCAATAATATCATCCAGCTCAGGTTTAATTTGTAAATGTAGACAAGTCTCTCCTTAAGATGAACAGCAGACAGACCAGATTACAGCTATAATGTCAAACTGAAAACAATCCAATCGAGCTGCTCCATTGGCGGTGAGTAATTGAACAACTGCAAGGCCACTGTCACAGCCCCTGTGGTGATTTTGCTGGGATATATAGACATTTTATTATTCACAGCTGTAAGTGCTACAGTCAAATAAAACTCATTTGGATGTAAAATTTCAAACATTCTACGAGGCCATGGAGTAAGTCACTAATTCAGTGTCGGTGGACCGCCTCCTAGAAGTGTCATGAAATTATCAAGTCAAGGCTTGATGCTGTGATTTCCATTTTATTGGCAGGCAGTTAGTCTGTGTTTGTGGATGTTGGCTGTCCAAAAAAAAATGTGTGTAACACAATTCAGTCTTATAAATGTTTTCCCTTTAAGTGCATGGCTTATGGGAAACTTGACAGAGGATGGCATAACTGTATGCATTTCCAAATGTTATCGAACACCATATCCACCTCCTTTTTGCCACTTTCTTCCTCTCTTCCCCTGAAACAACCTGCAGCTATTTGTCACGCCCGACACACCGTGGACAGATCCGTGCGGCTCCAGGCCAAACTTTTAGAGACTTGTTCCTAACCTGTCACTTGGAACCCCGGGCCTCGTTGCCCTTCAGCTGAACCTCTAGAGTCAGTACTGCCAGCCCTGCCAGCTGTGGAGACACCTGAAAAACTTCATTTGCAACTTCATTTGAAGCCTTTAATTAGGTACCAAAAGCACTTGTACAGGGATAATGTGGCCAGTGAGCACCAGACAGATGGCACCAGGGAAACAGTAATACATTTGCCACATGACCCAAGTGAGGCATGTCATATCGATAATCTATCTTAAATTGTTCATTTTAAAGAACTGAAAGCATTATTTTTCAGCCATGCTAGTGGTGTGGCAGTGGGGATGGCAATGTCACGACTTGTCATAGCAGGAAAAGCACAGGTGAAACAAACAATGGCTCAGTTCTATTAAGTGTCCCAGTAAGTCATGCCAGTGAGCATGAGTATGCACAATACCAAGACCCGGAAATTAGCTCACCTGAATGTCGTTTTTAATGTTAACCACACCTGAGCTTTTCCTTCTATGACAAGCCAAAATGTCTACCGTGAAAAAGCAGCTTGAAGTCGTAAAATGAAGCAACTTTTGATACCAAGAGCATCAAGGGGAGCTAAGACAAAATATCTGTGAAATATGCTGGGCTGTATCTCAAACTGGATTTATTTGGACTGGCTCGAGTGACTCACTGTCCCACTCTGGCCTTAGCGTGTGATCTATGAAGAAGCGCAAGTTGATGATATGATCTGAGACCTGTGTTTCAAGGAGAGAGAGAGAGCATTAGCAAGGTGAACATGAAGGGCCAAGACCTCATTCTGACATGCATTGTGCATTGCAAAAGCAGGAAAGGCCTGTGCCTGTGAGTGTGTGTGTATGTGTGTAAGTGTGTGTGTGTGGTGAACAGTGCACAGATTACACCTGCTAAACCTCAACATGCTAGCTTTGTCACTGCAAGGATGTTCGCCCTCTGACATTAGCAATTAGCTCAAAGCACTGCTTTGCCAGAGTAGAGCCTCACAGAGCAGCTAGCACGTCTGTGGATGAGTCTTATTCTTATTTGACAGCATTATTTGAATGCAGCCCTGCACCACTGAATGATTACCCCTTCAGTCCGTGTCTCGGTTAGTCTAAGGAGTATTAAGCACCATCCTGCTCTCTCTCTATCTGTAGCTTCTACCTTGTCCGCAGGCCCTGGGTGCCTTTCA
>JAPZEA010000010.1:6871507-6881526 GCA_029783685.1 Heniochus monoceros
AAATGGACTTTTACCACACCTAGATAAAGTCTCACACACACACACGCACACACAGCGAAAGACTTATTTCTTGTTGCCAAAACTCTGTTGCTGTACCACCATACACACAACCGCCTGCACAACCCCCAGTCCAGCACTCACTCTAACAGCTCCTCACACACAGAGACCACGCCCCTTAACATCAAAACCGCCAATCAGCATCAGAGTCCCCCCTTCACTGCCCTGGAAGTCAGCTTGAACCAACGAAATGCAGAGAAGGATGCAAACCCCTCACTGCCAGAGGTTCCCATGGTGACGGAGGAGAACGCGTGGGTCAGCACAGAGATGGGGAAGGGGGACCACAACAGCTCGTCAAGCTCCTCAGAGACCGTAGCTCCTGTTACTGTAGAGGTAACAGTACCACAGATGGAGGAACAGGAGTCCATTCCACCTCAGGAGGGAGGGGTGGCGTATTATGTGGACTTGCATGGCCACGCCTCTAAGCGGGGGTGCTTCATGTATGGAAATAACCTTCCTGATGAGAGCCAGCAGGTGAAAATGATTACATTTTATCACCCTCCCTTTGCAGTAATTTTGGAAAAGACATTTAGTAATCGTTTTTTTAGCAATGAGTTTCTTTCATTGCAGTAACTGTAATAAAGTTGTTTTGAATTGTGTCCTTGACAGGTACTCATACTTCTTGTTATATACATCTGTCACGCACTCTGTCTGCAGGTGGAGAACATGCTGTATCCGAGGCTGATCGCTGTGAACTCTGCCCACTTTGACTTCCTGGGCTGCAACTTCTCCGAGAAAAACATGTATGCACGAGACAAGAGAGATGGCCAGTCTAAAGAAGGCAGCGGGCGGGTGGCCATTCACAAGGCCATCGGGCTTCTGCACAGGTTGGATTTCAGCAGAATCACAAAACACTGATTGAACAGGATTTTCAGTGAAGTCGGCTCTAATAGCACATGGCAACTTCATCTATTTTTAACACTTTTTTTGTTTTAGAGAGTGTAAATTGAGCTTTCTTGGAATTAAGAGAAAGTTCAGTATATCTGTCAATGTTTAACTGTGTCAGAAACACAGTTTATATGGATAAAAGTGCAAAAAAACAACTAGCAACATTTAGTTGTGCTTCAATTATGTCGAGTCCTCGATCGTTACATAGAATGTAAATGACCTGATATCATCTTATATATTCTCTTTTTTTTCAAGCTGTAAATGTATAGTTTTTAACATGTCTCTGTTATTGGGTTCCCACCAGCTACACTTTGGAGTGCAACTACAACACGGGAAAATCCATGAACACCATCCCACCTGCTTGCCATGACAACGGACGGGCAACCCCACCTCCACCTCCATCATTCCCTCCAAAATATACTCCAGAAATTTTTGAACAGGTAGGAAAACAAGAACAGTTTCTGCGCAAATATTCCTCTTCACTCAGAGGAATGTCGTTCTTGGTTTGCAGGTTTTTGGGCTATGTGGATGAGCAGCTGTTTATTGCATTAGAAGTTCTTGACTCCCTGTTATCAGCTCATTTTTCTATGCAAGTGTTGTAATGTTGATGATATTTGAGAACTGCAAAACCTGTCTTCAAACCAAGTTCGCCTGAAAAGATAAGGCACTTCTGAAGTAAACCAACTGATGTGCATCAGGTGGGGCGTGCCGTGGCGATCTCAGCCCTGGATATGGCAGAGTGTAACCCCTGGCCACGGCTGGTGCTGTCTGAGCACAGCTGTCTGACCAACCTTCGAGCCTGGATCCTCAAGCATGTCCGCAACACCAAAGGCCTGAACACACACATCCACGCTCATCCTCCACCGAGAATACACCTCAATGGCAGCAAGGCGTCACCGCCCAAGAGCTTCAACAAGTGAGTTTACGCACATCTCTTTTAAACCCAAAAAGATGACGCATGTCAGTTTCCTTAGTTTCTTTGTCACATGTAACACTTGGATCATGCGTTTCTGTGTTTGACTTGGTTTCCCGAGCAGCTGTCTGTCCGGCTCAGCGTCGGAGAACACCCTCAGTCGCGTTCGCTGCAACAGCCACAGCAGCAGTAGCCAGACACCCTCCCCGAAGATGCACAGCTCCCCGAGCTTTACTTTTGGCTGCCCCCCACCCCGAACTCACGCACAGCACAACAGCAGCGGACGCGGAGGCAACAAGACACTCGGGCCCGTCAGGGGTAAGTTGATCTCACAAACGTCTCCTTGTGTTGCTGGCTGGTATTCTCCGTCATCTCTCCCTGGGTGTACCTCTTCTCAGTTCTCCTTTTCTCTCTAAATATCACACATTCTGTGGTCTACTTTCTGTCTTTCTTGCTACCATCCTCTGTTTCTGCTGTTGATGTTGTGAAGAATGGCTGATGGGTGGTTGATGTGTCTGTGTGACAGTGAGCTTCAGGTTTATTGTGATGGTGATGTAAAATGGGTCCCCGGTTTGGGGTTAGCTTGATTTTCGAGACATGAGCAAATGATCCATGTCCTGGATGTCTGTCGCCTGGAACGTCAGCATGGCCCCTGAGTGGCCTTAGCATGACCTTAGCATGACCCCTCCTGCTGCTACCGTCTGTGCATGCATTTTGTCACCTCTGAAGATTAGTTTTAACCAGGCTGAGGATGAAATCACATGAGCCCTGTTCAAGGCACCAAGACCAACTTATCTCAACTTAAATCCAGTTTTTGCATATGTTCCGTCATATAGATTCTGACAGTCTGAACATCCTTCTCTCAGTATTTGGCTCTTGTGAAGGACATCTTCAGCTGGTGGCCACTTGATGTTCGTGTGTGCACACAATCCCCGCATGTCTCTGAGTTGGTGTGTGTGTATGTTTGTGTCTCCTTCTCTGTAGACCCTAAGCCTCAGGAGAAGCGACGCCCACCCCACCACCGCTACATCCTACGGTCTCCCAGCAACAGCCACACACCCTCCCGTCCCCCACTCTCACCCCCTTCCTCCTCCTCCTCCTCATCTTCCTCAGTGTGCGCGGTGGGCTCATGTCCCCTCCCGGCTTCCGTCAGTATGACAGGTCTGTACTCCCTCCAGTCCCCCAGCCTCTCCACCTTGCTCCCCTCCCTGCAGGCTCTGCCCCGCCCCGGGCTTCTCTCCAAACTGAGCCCCCTGCTCCTTCAGGGCCTGCCGCCGGCCACCAACGCTTCAACCGGGTCCAGCCAGGACTAAATCTAAACTAGTCTGTGAGAGCTTGGGCTTAGGTGTGTGTGTGTGAGTGGAACTCAGTGAGTGGAAGTTCTTAAAGTTGCTTGGCGTGTCAGACAAGCGGTGTTTTAAGTTATATCAAGAGACTGTCTTTACAGAAACCGGCACCTGCTTGGCACTCCATGTAGGTCAAAACAAGTGCTAGTCACTGTTTGATCTGTGGTGTGTGTGTGTGTGTGTGTGTGTGTGTGTGTGTGAGTGTGAGTGAAACATCATTGGTGCTAGTTCTTCTAAATTTTCCTCAAATATTGTTTTTCCTTCTGCACATATCTGTGTAATTACATGTATCTACAGTATTAGCACCTTAGGATGAACCAATTTAGAGTGCAAGTATTCCTCAAATCTCAAATACGACTGAAATGTGTTCAAAAATGTTTTATTTTATTACCAACCTTGAATCAAGCATTGCTTATATAGTTCTTGTGGGTGTTCTTTACTGAACAAAGCAGACAGTTTAGTCAGGGGTGTCCAGGCTTTTTCACTTGGAGGGTCAAAAGTGAAACTTAATGTTGGGTCACGAGCCAAAAGGAAAACACTATTTTATTGTTAAGACGTAAAATGGTGCCAGTGTCCCACGTTCCCTTAACTGACTGACTTCCTGCACAAAGTGTCACTCTGCCCGCCTGCTCAGATTCTGACAAATTCTTAATAATTAGGTATCCAACATATTTAACAATCGTTGTTACCTCACACAAAACATAGCATAAACAATTTATATTATAAATTGTATAATATAAATGAAATTATATTAAAAAATATTTTTTCTGGCAGGCCAAATTTAATGTTATGGCGGGCCACCTTTGGTCCACAGGCCCGTCTTTGGGCAGCCCCGGATGTGTTTAGCAACCAGAGGCAGTTGCTTGGCTACATAACCTCCATTGTTCCATGGGACTTGCATAATATACACTAGATACTTGGAATATACATTAATATATGAAATATTACACTAATGGGTCACATTACATTGGATCTGTCTCTCTTTCAGTCTGGAAACAAGTAATAAGAAGAATTACCATTTTACTGTACTGATGTTTGGCAAATAGCCAGGGCTGTTTTCTTCTTCTTCTTCTTCTTCTTCTTCTTCTTCTTCTTCTTCTTCTTCTTCTTCTTCTTCTTCTTTTCACAGTTACTGCTAAGTTTTAGTGGGAGCTCTTCATGGTCAGCTACAGTATGAATTACATACGTTTGCTTTTGCCATGTTGCACTTTCTTTTTTTGAATTATTTATTGGTTTTATTTTATTTTTGAGAAATTAAGTTTGCAGAATTAGACTGAATGTAGTGTAGCTTCTGTTTCTGTAAAATCTGTTAAAGCACCTTCTAATCTTTTCTTTCTTTTTTCGATGTATTTGTATTTCACTCTGTGATGATTGTGTAAAATCGTGCAAGTCACAGTCTGATCACACCATACATTTAAAGTCCTATGTAGAGTCGGTTCAGAGAAAGACTGAGCATTCTGTAGACTAGATTTAATTTCTAGTGGCTGAAAATTCCTTTTAAAAGGACTGTGGTTTAGTTTTCGTATTTAAGTCGCTGATTCATTTCTTTAATAGTTCTGAAACCTGTATCATTCCAGTGTCAGTCCAGTCTTGGTCTTGACATTATGATGTTCACAGTATAGCCTACTGCCAGAAACCTCATGCGGACCATCGCTGGATTAAATCCTTGTGAATGGAGAAACCTTAAGAGTTTCTTTGGGATCAAAAGGGTTATGGAGGCTTTAAGGAGCTGTTTGCTAACAAGCAATATCATATAAAAACACTTTGTTTTGTTCTGTGTTCGAAGCAGTTTGACTAAGTCAAAGTTGGCAAGTGTTTCTAATTTTCTAACAAGATCCCACTGTTGATTTTGGTGTAAATAAAGTGTAGAGTTTCTTTTATTTTACGACCTGTTTCATCACACTGGTGAAGAAAACATTGATCGTTATGTATTCAAGCACATTTGTGTGTTTCCTCGTGTAAATGAAACTTGGCAGGTACGTAGTAGGCTGTCGACGGTCAAAGTTAATATATTTTGTGGTTAGCAGCAGAGGTGAGAAATATCTCATTTCTTGGTGTATATGTAAGTCTCATAGATAAGTTGTGGAATTCTAATATTTCGTCTGTAATTCAGTTTCGTGTGCTGTCATCCGAGTACTTGATAACGGTCCGTGTTTTAGGACCAGCCGCTTTAGATGCCCTGAAGATGCAGAGGTAGAGCGTGTGAGACCTGGAAAGGTTTTATGAGCGGCAGATAAACCAGATCATTAATCGATTGGATCGTAAAAGCTTTCAGAACATCCGGCCTTGATTTGCTGTAGCTCTTGTTCTGTTCCAGTGCTGTGCAACATTGTAGTTACGGCGTGCCTTCCTCTGGTGTCTGTTGTAAGCAGTAGGTTTTTGGAGGCTCTGCTCATTCTTTTCTGCCAGAACTGTTGGATTATATTG
This sequence comes from Heniochus monoceros, assembly GCA_029783685.1. Taxonomy (NCBI): domain Eukaryota; kingdom Metazoa; phylum Chordata; class Actinopteri; order Chaetodontiformes; family Chaetodontidae; genus Heniochus; species Heniochus monoceros. The sequence goes on from JAPZEA010000010.1 coordinate 6,877,139, forward strand.
TGATCTGGCTCCTTATCTGCTTTGTTCTCGGTTTGGAGAAGTTTGCCATACTTAGCAACAAAGAGGGAAAAATACGGACAATTTAGTTATAATTCAGTGGCTTTTAAACACTATGGTTAAACAAAACATATATATAACTGCAGATGATGTTTGAACATTAAGTTAAAGGGGCATATTTGAGACTTTTGTTGACATTTTCACAAGAGAAAAAGCTAGCTAATTAGAGCAGATATCACACAAAAAATGTAATGTCAGTGTTTGTCAAACCTCTGCAACTTTGAAGCTCATTTTGTGCTCTGGGGACATAAAAGTCTTACTGAACGCTCCTTTAATATCACTAAGACAGTGATTTTCATGTAGCCTCTGTTATGAGCTTTTACTTAAGGTCAGTGCCCTGAAGAACGGGGAGAGTGTACTGTAGTTTTATTCTTTCTCACTGTGAACTTTGATGTCATGTTTCCCAGTTGTTTCAGCCCTAAAGCTCATATATACTGTATATCTTCATCCAGAATGACAAAAACAAAAGCTTTAGGCAGAAGCACACTGTATGCATAGTCACATTCTCACTAGGTCTCTCTGCTTTATACTCCTTATGAGAATTGTGCCGTTTCCTTCAATGTGGTGCTAACCTTCTATACCGGACTACAGTTAAGTGTTTGTCTGTGCAACATCTTTACGAATATCTTGTTCTTGAATGTGCTGCTGTCTTTTACCGCCTCTCCGTTTAACCTCTGGAATAAAAACTACCCCTTTGTGAAGCAAGTACTGTGTGTGGGTCCTCTACTCTCTCCTGCCTCTGTCTGTTTGTGATCTTTGTTTTTCAGCTTCCATGTGAAATGTAGTTGGTCACAAACGAGTCAAAACTGCAATCCTCTGTCCTATTAGATTGGATGAGACCATCATGCAAACACTGTTAGGTCACATAAAGGGAAGGATCTGTTATAGGTACATCGGGACAACTCCAGTATAACTACAGGCCAGATAGTCATCCTATGGGACTAATACATTAACATTCAGCCAACAGTGTGTGTTGGTTTCCTCTCTGTTCTCTGTGTTTCTGACCCTTCATCTGGTCAACAGGCCTCAGCTGCCCAGACTTTCTGGCCGTCGGTCCCAGTTCAGCGAGTTGGTCCAGAATGCCTTTCCCCATGCGTCCTGGGCGTGTGGGGAGAGGATGCCGAACTCTCACAATCACTCATCATTCCACAGAGGCCCGCACAGAGGTTAGCTGACCCTTGCCAGCTCACTCACAGAGAACAAAATCTCCTCATTTCTTGTATTATTTCTACAGTGCTGTATATTCTATACACAACATATACACACAAGGTTTTTGAAGTATCACTTGAATGTTTGAATGCACTCTGTTTGTCACAGGCTGCTAAAGACTTGGGGCCTGAACACATCCTTTCCTCCATCAAATTAAGCAAGTGAGTCCAATCTTGGAGCACTTCTCAGATCTCACTGGAAGTCAAACAAGGGTTTGAATTCACTAATGGAATGAAATCCATTATAGAAAACAGCGCTCAGTAATGAATAAAGTTACGATACAAAGTTTACACACCTGCATCGCCACCATCAAACACTATATTATGGACAGTAGCCTCATCCCTGATATGATTTATCGATGAGTGGTGATAAATATTAACCTCCCTGTCGCCTGCCCAGGTGTGAGCTGCAACCTCGTGTGAGCCGCATCCCCATTCGCCGGGTGGGGTCAACTGAAACCCCTCCTACACACGACAGTAAAACATCCCCTAGCAGCACTGGCCCGGTCTCGCCCGGAGATAAGGACGAGTCGGCCACCATGAAGGTCTGGAAGCTGCTTAGACCCGGCCTCCATCGACACCTGTCGCTGTCAGGCATGTAGACTTACACATACACACACTTCTGTCGGCTCCTTTGGGCCTAGAGAGAGATACCTGACCAATGAGCGCATCAGTCAAAATAGCACAAGTGACATTAAGGGTTCTGCAGATTTGTCATCCAATAAAGGTTGGGTTTCACATGACCTTAAAGGAAAACTGTTCATTTCTTTTACAACGACAAATAATATGACTTTTGTCTTTGTAATGGTATTTATTTGTACATATGACTGCAGTGTTGCTGCCCCAGAATATATAAATTGTCTTAGGCATAACTTTGACTACATTTTTTAGCCACAGTGGTGGCATGGCACTGTGGATGGCGTTGTAGGTCTGTTAGTTGGTTCACCACGTTGGATCACACTGAAATATCTCAACAATTATTGGGTATCAGTTCCATGAGATTTTGTACATTTTGCAAAGACATTCAAGTGCCTCAGCTGTACTTTGTGTTTAGTGCTAATTAGTACATTTTAGTATCCTGACAGATGGTGAACTTCTCACCTTCTAATCTAAACATCAGCATCGTCGTGCATGTTAGGATGCATTTTGCTGAAAGCACCATGGTGCCTTGCAGAACTGCTGGCATGGCTGTAGACTTTTAGTCTTCTTTAAAGGACTGAGCTATTACAGCTGTTAAGGTGTGACAACAGGAAGCTGCACGTGGCATAACACAGCAGTTTTTTAGTTTTAGTGAGACGGTGAAACATTAGGTGACTAAATCTACAAAATCACGCAGCTGTGACATTTCATGCAATTTCTAAACTGCGGCCCCCCTTTCCATATTTTCTACCACTCAGTATGGCTTCAATATCTTTTCCCATACAAGTGTCAAAGCACTACACAAGAGATTTCCCTTTGTTCCATATTTTTTAAGTGCTGCTCAACAGTTTTGTATTTCCTCTTTCCAGTGATTAAACTGCACATATATACAGCTAACATCACTTTTATTTCACTCTACAGGTGTATCGGGGAAAGATGGTGCCATGCAGTTGGCCTCTAAATCACTGATGAAGAAGAGCACAGACAGGAGTCTCCACTACAAATGAAATACTATAATAGAAACCACACCAGAAACAGATGAAACTCTGCAACAGGTGAAGCACACGCAGATACACACACTCTATGTCCAGTAGCATTAATGTACACTGAGAGAGAAACTGAAGATGAATTAATCAAATTTGTGAAGCTTGACCAGCTGTCTGGTGTTGTCCCTGAAGGTTGAGGAAGCTCCGGTGATGCCTCTACCCGAGACTGTGAACATGTGTGAGACAGTGACCCTGTGTGGAGAAGCGTAGGAACTGCACAGAACAGGAGGCCCCTGTGTAAATGTCTGTATCTGCTTAACGTGAGTGTAAATGACCATAATGTGATCGAAAGCATTTAAAACTAGGAAACAGGAGGGGACATCGTCTTATTTGGGCTATCTTTAATGTGCAATACAACTTTTTAAACATTTATTTAGATTGTCCAGAGGATGCATGGTGTTTTCAACCAATGCTGTTCAACATAGTCAGACCTAGGAGCTGTCCAGTACAACCACTGAGCAGCTTCACTGGAGCAGGTGGGGGTTAAGTGCCTTGCTCAATGAAACCACAGCAGTGGCTGAGCTAAGGGAGACGCACAGACTTTCCAACTGAATCAGAATCCATAAACTTGAAATATGTTAACATTTCAGCTACCATTATCGTACCTCGCAAATCTGTTTTTGTAATTTTAGTCCTTTCTTCCTGCTGTCCCCTCCCACAAATAGATGTTAAATGCACTCAGACCAACACTGTTATGCACTGATGAGTATTTACACAGTCAGACACTTGCACTATTACATCAAACGGTTGGTTTTCACACAGACTGATGAGCACGGCAGCACCTTCATCACCTCCTTATTTCCTCTCTTATTTGTGAGTTTAGAGATAAATGCGTGAGTGAAGTGTGTATTTAATGTAATTATTCCAGAAGTTCTTTGGGCTTTGCAAATAGTGCCTATGAAATGTATTCACCCCCCCAATGGACTTTTTCAGTTTTTGACACTCATCAACAGCAAAGAAACTAAAATGTAAGATCATAAATAAGCAAAGAGTTAAGTGCAAATATGAAACAATAATTAACTGCACAAGTATTCAATCATGTTGTTCAGTTATGACACACCTAAATTATCACTGGTGCAGCCGATTCTTTATGGAATTCTAATAGTGCATGGAGATTACCTGTGTGTGAGTCACTTGTTGCAAGTGATTTTAGGGTAAATATGTGTACCTGGAATGTCAGCTACTAGTTAAAGAAGACAATAACAACAAGGTTACTGAAAAGTACCAGAGTAACATAATATAAATACACCAAGGCTCTGAATCTCTCCTGGAGTAAAGTTAGGAGTTATTAAAAAAAATGAAAAAAAAACATGGCACAGCAGTGTATCTGCCTGCAGCAGGCCACCCTCAGGAAGTGTGATTGAGATGGATGTGAGAAGGGCCTTTGTGAGAAAGGAAAGGAAATCCCATGAAGCCTGGCAGTGGCAGCATCGTGTCT
>JAPZEA010000010.1:7149034-7159558 GCA_029783685.1 Heniochus monoceros
GAATATCATATTGTATGAAAGGGGAAAAAAAAGCCTTTTTCAAACAAATACCAACTGCCTTGTGAGATCGGATTCGACTCCAATGTAAATGGCTTGTTTGGCCAAGTGTTATCCATTCTGTGTGTGTATACGTGTGTGTGACTCCAGTGGCGTTATATCTACACCGAGGACCAAAACCACGAGCCCTGCTGGCAGCCAGCCGCAAGTGCTGCTAGAAATAAAACAAGAAATAAGTGCTTTATGAAACAAACATACACAAGTCTCCCATATTTTTTGGTTACCAGTTTGCTGCCAGCAGCTGCATCCAATCGCCTCGGTTTTTGCACTTTTTCCTTAAACTCCAACACTTTTTTTTTTTTTAATCTCACATAGTAATTTCAAAATGGAAAATATCAGACCTCCCCTCATACTGGTGCCACAGAGTGATTTTAGATCTTGACACTGGTTACAAGTCTATTTGGAAAACAATGTTGACAGAAGTAAAAAAAAGAAAAAAAAAAAAAAGAAAGGAAAATAAATAAGTGTCTGAAGGAATGTCACAGTCTCTTAATTGTCTTTAACTGTGATATTTCCTTTTCAATCTCAGAGACTGAAAGAGAAAAATGCAGAGAAACAAACCAAAGAAGTACCCGTGTGTGTCACACACTAAGACACACTATTTCAAAGCTATCTTTTGCACATGATATGAAAGCTATAATAGACTTGGCATGTTTTCCCTATAATCTTGACAGAGCATTCAGACGGACTGGATATGAAAAAAAAAAAAAGATTTACCAAATCTGTGGGATCATCCAAGGATTATTCCAGTCCTGAGGAGTTCTCGTATCATAAAACAACTGAACCTTGAAGTCTGACCTTCTTGCTTTGGAGTGCACTCAGAGCACCACCAGGCGTGGCACCGCCGTAATCATCTTTGGGCTGCATAAATGTACCATTTCTTATTTGGACAGGAAAATATGTATGTATCTGTGTGCATGTCAGACTAGACAAACTAAAGAAATCAAGCAGAATTTCCCCAACGGATAATTATTTTCCCCATTGAAGCTCTCTTTCATGCTATGTTGCCAAGAGGCACAATACGAGTTATTGCTCAATAAATACCAAAGGTTTAATTCCAAGCCAAATGTGTGTCAACGCCTAGCGAGGATGTTGGGCTCTTAACGCGCCGAGCAGTTAAACTGAAAGTTACACCAGAAGAAACCTGTCGCAATACTCTTTGGAAATTACATTTCATATTCGAAACGATTTTAATCTTTGGGTACTACAAAACAATTAAACCTCTCACTCTCTTAAATTACCTATCAAAAAAAAAAAAAAAAATCATTTTAACTTAGTCATATAGATGCATCAAAAATATTCAGATTACACTTCTTTGACTCAAGTTTCAAATACAATACATAATTTATGGCTTTATAAGTTAAAACTAAGAAAACGCCTCAATCTACATCAATGTTTCACGCACAATATACAAGTTAAATTAATTGGTTTAAAGCAAATTTACTGTCCATACCACTTAGGGTAACATATGTGTTACTCTCATCACTTGCTACTCAGTGCCTAACTTGCATCTTGATATTGTCGTAGTACAAAAACATGCTCTGCAAAAAGCCTTATTGAAATACAAACACTATACAAAAGAGGCAGTCTTTTACAAATATTGTTGAAGCTTGTGGATTAGAATAAAACTGAAATAAAGTCTCATCCACTTGGGCCTAGTAAAACTGTCTTTCTCATTATTGCTGTGAGAGTGACTCCCTTTGTAGTGCCTTGGTCAAAACACATTCCAGGGAGACAAGTCCGTACAAGTCTGGTCTTTCTTTTTAAATGTTATCTCAATCTTAATTTCCAAAAGGTAGAGATAGCTGATGAGAGCTCAAAAATCCCCTTTTCAATAAAAAAAAGGTTTTGTGCTTTCAAACCGTGACATCAGTTGACTTCCAATCTCCGGCCCTGGTTTTCTTCAATATGGCCGCCACACCGCTTCATCCATGCGGCCTCCGGGGTTGAGAACAGTCGGGGAGTTACTGTGGCTCCCGTCGCCGTCCACCCCTCCCTCCGTCTGGCTGGGCAGGTTGGGGTTCACCAGGGAGGTGCCCGTGGAGGCGCTAGTGCAAGGCGGGATCATCCGGGAGGGCGAACGGTCCCCTCCGGGAACCATGGAGAACTGGTACGAGCCGGACGACGCGCCGTAGTAGAGATACGGCGTGCTGCTGGTCTGGAAGGGTCCGCTCTGGCTCTGGGTGGAGCCCGGGTAAGGAGGGGGAAGGTAGGTGTGGTAGTGGGCGCTGCCCAGCGACATGCCGGAGGTGACGGGCGGGGTGTAGGTGAAGGTGGCCGGGTAGTGCATCCGAGGGCTGGAGAAACGGCTCTCTGTGAGGGAGGAGAGGCCCGGGAACTGGCGATCAAACTGACCGGGGAAAGGGCTCAGGTCAGAGGAACCTACAGACACACATGACAGCTTTCTTTAGGATTCTCCGGCATCAACAGCACAGCACACATCATCATTTAAAGCCTTAATAATTACACTTCCTCTTACCAGTTTGTCAGTTGTAATTATGTGAAATGTGGCTTTGGACTCTTAAACTATTTAGCACTTTGTCTTGTAGAGTAATTGAATCTAACACATAAGTCCCCTGAGAAACGGAACAGTAGTAAACTGAATTGTGTGTGATCAAATATTTCGAGCCAGATACGTGTATTAACTCATTTAGGAGAGACGTCGGCTAATGGATTTTGCGGGCTCGGTTATGGAATAGCATTTATCTCTAAATATTGTTACGTTCATCACCTTCATTCGGTGCTGTTTTTCCCTTCAGCTCTTGAGTTTTTGATAAAGTTAACAAACACATCACTCAAATCCCACGCATGCAATATGTTTACGCCTCTGCATATTTATGTTTCTCTGTGTGTGTGTTGGCGCATGTTCATGTGTATCTGTAGAACTGTTTATGCATGAGACTGTGTGTGTGTGTGTGCAAACGGTGTGTGTGGGTGGGTGTGTGTGTGTGTGTGTGGGGGGGGGGGTGTATGTGTGTGAATACTGTATGCACATAAAAAAGCAGTTGGGATGAATCAGGAGCTGCACATGTGGAAACACTTTGAGCAGAAACAGTTTCCATGAGATCCATAATGAGGCAGGGCTGAGCTCTGATGTGGCTCCTCTCCTCGCCTCCCATCGGCTCCAGTGTGTGTGTGTGTGTGTGCGTGTCCGCGTGCACGTGCACGAGCGAGCGAGGGAGCGAGCTGAGAAGGAGCTGCTCCATCTCACCCTTCGTTCCTCTCTTCGCTTCATCCCTTAAAAAATACCCAAAAACCACTAACTGGCTGCGGCGAGCTTCGCGCTGGGCGCAGAGTTTAAGGAGAATAGGAGGTCCTCCCCCTCTCGCGCTCCCTCCCTCCCGTCTCCTCTCAGTGGTTTAGTCCAGCCATGGCGCTCTTATCATAAATCACCAGGCGTCTTCCGTGTCACCATGTCTGCTGCGAGAGGACAGGGGGTGGCGGGGGAAGAGGAGGAGGAGGAGGAGGGGGGACGCAGTGTTTATGTGCAGGGAGGAATTGCGAAGCCGGGTTTGTCGCTAGCGTCAGATAGCATATGCTGCCAATTAAGGCCTTTAAACTTCCTCTTTCCACAAGATCCGTTTGATTCTGATAGAAATAGTAGGTGATTGTCTCCGCTGTGGAGGAGCAGTGTGATCTCAGACGCTGTTCAATAAACTCCTGACTCCTGCTTTTAACATTTGGACCTATTTTAGTGCTCAAAGGGGCCCTGTGATGATGAGCCAGATCGAAATTTATTAGTTTAAATGAAACCAGAGTGGAAAATTGTCTAAATATTTGGAAGGATTTTACAAGCTCTAGAGCTTCACTTCCGAATTAGGTGTTTTCCTTGACTGACGAACTTTTGCAGCAGCTTCTTAGCAACTGTAACATTTCAACACGTGAGCTGGATTGCATAAAGGTGTGTGTTGAGGGGGCGGGACGGTGCAGAGTTTGCACTGGTGCATCCATATCAGCTTCTGCTTGTACTTGTCGGTATGTTCTGTGGCTGGATACTGTTACAGCGCAGCCTGGCGAGGTGTCAACATGATCTCCAGAGATCTGAGGGCCTTAGTCACATCACTTAGGAGGCATTAAATGCTTGAGGTGTGCAAGTGGGTAAGCGAGTTCTGGGCCTGCGTTTATGCGTGTGAACGTGCTCGCACATGCACGTGTGTCACTTTGAGAACAAAGCCTGACGCTTGTGAGATGAAAGCTGAGGGAAAAGACCAAACTAATCAAAGTTGACAAGGCAGCTGGCTGGATTTTAAGCCCTTTCTAATGCAGAGTCACACGGCCGCGTCGCGTAATCACTCACCCTCGCTCGGGGCACACTCACAGAGGAGGGTGTAGGACGTTAGCACAAGAAAACAGAAGGGAAAAAAAAAGAGGGTAGAAAAAAAACTCATATGGCAGTGAGTCAAACAGGTGTACGGGGGAGAAACTTGTCTGGCGGCATGTAGGAGTTTAAAGGATCTTTCACATTGGGGGAAAAACAGAGACAAATTGGAACACAGATGCTGCCGTTACGGCAAACAGACTGGCTAATGCAATTACCCAGAATTCCTTGTGAGAGTGGTGTTTCGCTATAAAGACGCTTTATTTGTCAGTCACGAGCCTGTTATTATCCCCGGGCCTGTTATTACCCATACTCTTCTGGGATCAAAAGCTTGGAGCGAGGAAAAAAGGAAACAATTGTTTTTTTTATCCTCCACTGTCATCCACGCCATCCAAACCGCTCTCTAGAGACACAGTCGGACTCTGACGACATGCCTCATTCCTCACGTTCATTTGAGAATGAGCTAATAGCACCTCGCTGTGCTGTATTAGTAAATAGTAAGGTCTAGTTTTTGTTTTGCAGTCGTTGTCCATGTTCTGATTTTGGAGTGTGTGCATGCACGTCTGTCTTTCTCTTTTTCCTTCCCTCCGTCTTTCGCACAAGAAAATGCATCATCTGGATTGTTTATCGAGGTTTAGGTAGTCCTGATGGGACGAGGACACTGGGAGCTTTCACACTGTGGCAGAGTAGTGGATCTACCTGGCAATCGTCTAGGCACGTCACTGATGGCAGGCAGGCCCGTGCCTCGGCTGGAGGAGAGGGGGGTGGTGGAGTGGACTGAGGGGGACGCCATGGGACTCAGGTAGGACGGGTACGTCTGTTCATAGGACCAGGGAGGAGAGGACTGGGACTGACGAGGGTCTGATGGGGAGAAATGGAGCGAGGGAAGGAAAGGAGGAAGGAGAAAAATAGCCCAGAAAGACATATAAAGAGAAAAAACAGACAGGAAAAGAAAGAATAATTACCAAAGACCCATCAGCTGATTCAGATGTCCTATTTTTTTTTTTTTGCTAAAATGGGTAGCAAATTAACTATAACATTCACAACAACTGCAGACATTATTAGTGTCTCTGTTTCTCTGTGCTTATGTTTAGAGGTAAGTATCAGTTGGGCGCGTTATGCAACATCCTCCATAATGACACATCTAATGTTTACCTTCACAGAGATCTTCCTGTTTGCCTTATAAAACATTGTGCTTGCAGCTGAGGCACAGAGAGCCTTGTTGGCACACACCCAGGGTGTAAACACACCAGCAGACAACCATGAAAATAACCGCCGCACACACTTTATTTTGTGTGTCTGTGCTGCAACCCTAGCACAGAGCATGAAAGTTGATTGATACTGCATTGTCTGCGGACTATTTTTATGTGTTGTGATGAAATTTGTGAACAAATGTGTAGTGATTTACGCTGTCTAATTCAGTGACTCCCAACTAGGGGTATTTCTGCAGCTGCCAGGGACGTGTAGAAAGATTGTTGCTCAACTAATTTGGAAAAATAAAAATCAAGATTTGATTGACAAAATCTGTCCACTTATTGAGTTAGCGGTGACTGGGAGTGTGTGAAAGCTAGTTCGCAAGTGGAGAGGTTTGCACAGTTAGCTAAAAAATAATGGATAAAAGGTTTAAATAGCTAAAAGTAAAGGCTAAACTGTTGAAATGGTTAGCAAAAACTAATGAATAAATGGTTGGAATAATTAGCTGAACTAATGGATAAATGGCTGAAATGGTTAGCTAAAATTAATATTTAAATCTTTGAAATAGTTAGCTAAAACCAATTAATAAATGGTTGAAATAGTTAGCTAAAACTAAAGTTTAAATGGTTGAAATAGCTAGCTAAAGCTAAAGTTTAAATGGTTGAAATAGCTAGCTAAAGCTAAAGTTTAAATGGTTGAAATAGTTAGCTAAAACTAAAGTTTAAATGGTTGAAATAGAGTTAACTAAAACTATTGGCAAAATGATTAAAATAGATAAGTAATGGATAATGGCTGAAAGTTACAGTTTAGGCTAACCCACTCAGTGGTACATAGTAAGAATACAGCTGCAACCAAACTGACCAAAACACTGACGGTTCAATTGTATGAAAAGATTATAATAACAATATCCACCTTTAGATAATTACTAATGTTAACATCCAGTTTAAAATGAACTGGAAACACATTCGGGACATGACAGGTGGTGCTGGTGAGGGGGTCCTTGGGTTCATCTGACAGGACTGTGGGGGTCCATCAGACAAAAGGTTGGGGACCACTGCTCTAATCAAAGCTGCACTTGGATGTAAAGTTCAAGCTTGACAAGCAGTTTGCTCTCATGCAATTAAAGTTCAATCCAGTGTATAATCTCCACTCGCTGCCACACTGCTACGCTGTTTAACCATCCATCAAATGATCCACTAAATAACACTACAAAGCCGTGCCATTGAGTAACTAAGAGCTAAATGACGACCTGTGACGAGCCTCCAGAGGTGCGGGCGATCAGGTAGCGGCCATTCCGAACCGTGAGAGATGGTGTTACCTTCTAGGATGTAGATTGATAGAGTGACGGAGCAGAGAAAGACAGACGATCTCGGAGGCAATAGGACATACTGCACTGGGCGCTCTGTGGTCCCACCGGGATGCGCCCATCGCTCCAGCTGGGATTTGATATTTTATCTTATGAACAGTAAATGTTGCCTGGTGTGTGACTCAGCCTGCTTGTTTAATCAGTGAAACTGTTCAGAAATGTATAATGCATTTTTTAGATGTTCCTTCTTCTTCAGTTATTTCTTTAACAATGCTATATTTGGATTGTCTTGGCGGTTTGGGTGCAAAATAACGTGAAAAAACATAAAATGTTAAATTCTCTATATTAACACTTTTAAACACCCTTGAATGCAAAAATGTAGGGCTGGGCAATCTGTCTGAAATCAGTGTTGCAATATACATTTTGAATATTTTCTGATATTAATATAAATCACTACATGGAAAATGTATAATAACAAAATAATCATATTAATGTTCAAAGCAATGTTGTGACAAAGTGTGTTGTGACAAAACTCTCTACTCTTGTAAAAACTGCAATGACTCATTTTGTTACTTTTGAATTTTCTTGAAGTTTTGGCAACTGGATTTTGTAAGATGATGACACAGTATGATCATATCATAATATGATAATAGCGAAAGCTGATAGATAATAATCCTGGATATCTTGTATCCTTGGAACCAGATCATAAAAACATGATTTCACATATCAAAAGAAACACGATAGCTCAACAGGTAAAGCGTAAAAGTATTTTCACTCTGGATAAAAAAAGCTTTCATTGTTCAGTGCAGGCAAATAAGGTATTTGATATCATCTTATGGAATGACACCTCTGATAGATGACATACACTTTGAAATGCACTTCTAGCCACCTGCAAACGCTGTGCAGTAAAACCATTTTGTTTTAACGACACAAGACACTGTCGAGCTCTGTAACCCGAGAGGAAAAGCATTTCTTTATGCACGGGGGTCGGAGGTCAAGACGAGCTACGGAACAGTAAGATCCTGCTGTAGGACACCTCACGAGGCTGCTGTGATGGTGCTTAAAACCAGTGCTTTCTGGACGTGAGGTCACAGTTGAGAAATGGGCGCTCACCTGTTATCTGCGTCTGTCCCTGCGGGCTGAAGGAGTTGGCCACTGTGTTGAGAGTCGGCCGGGGGCCTTGAGTGGGAACGGTCACCCTCACCCTCATCCTCTCGAGCTCGCTGAGGCGGTCTGAGAAGAGGCCTGTCTTGGGAGGGTCCTCGAGTTTCTGACGATGCCCTGCGGTCACACACAAAAACAGTGTTTTATTGGTAACGAGCTGCACCAGCCACTGATGCGTCCCTGCAATTAAACAGAATTTTATGTGATCATAGTGTTTATTACGGCTGTGATGTTGCATATAAACTATATTTTTATCAAGATGATGCGCACTTCAGCTTTCTGTGACTAATGATCTCAATTTGTTTGCCATTGTGTTGGCAGAGAGTTTAATGGGCTGTACATTCAGTGACTCAGTTCCTCTGTGTGCCATGGCTTACTTGGTAAACACGGTTTGTGCTCCTGAACAAAGAGGAGGCACAGAGGATTTTGGGAATGGGATGCTACATCCTGCTAATTAAGAAAGGCAATTACTCTGTATCGGCTTGCATGAGAGATGGAGTGAGTTAAGACTGGGCGATACTGAGAGTGAGAAGTTGCATGTATGCTTAGTTCTAACCTGAGGCTTCTTCCTCAGGTAAACACAAGCTCTCACGCCATCGCCCCATTATCCCCACAGGAGTCGTAACCTATGCCAAATATATTTTTACCCGTTCTTTTCCTGCATTCCTCCGCTGATAATTTTACACCCTTTATATCCCTGATTCTATTCTCATCGCTCTCTCGGGCTTGTAACTCTAGACTCCTCCCGTACACAAATGCAGTACGAGCACATTGCGAGCACATAGATTGATCTCACAAACAAAATACAATGTGTCACTTGCTCTGCCTGAGCGAGCACATTTCTACCCCAGCAGCGCTGTCGGCCCTGTAGTGGGAACCACTGCAAAACCTACCCAGGGGCCCAGGTGTAGACTGTAGTTTAGCAAAGGTGGGGTAAAAAAGAGAGGCCTGTACACACACAGTCCTTTTCACCACTGACACAGGCCTGTGTCAGTGTGTCTGTCTGGTCTTGCACTAGTTCCTCTGTAAAGGCGGTAAAGTAAATATCAAACAGAGGAGAGTAGAAACTCCTGCTGTGCTTGGCAGAGCTCCAGCTGGCAGACAGAAACAGTGAGCTACTTCAGAATCCAGCCCAACCTGCCTGCTGCCTGCGCTGGGAACAAAGGCCTGGCACTACACCTATAGCACCGGGTGGGTGTTGTGGAGGGAGAGGAGAGTAGATCTAAATCGCCATTACAAAGATCAGAGACCACAGAAAGCTGCCTCACAGGGGGCGGCCCCCACGCCCTCCGGCTGAGGGGCTTTGCTGCACGTCATCTCCACCTTTCCCTCTCTCTCTGCAGATTTTAGGCCACCATCATATAAATGCAGAATGACAATGAAATAATCTGCCTCATCCTCTGTGTAGCGTTTTTCCGCTACTGCAAGAAAAATTATTTCAGCCTCAGAAATGCTTTTAGAAACCATCTGACTCTTCACAACAAATACATTTATTCTGGAACAACTGTTTGGAATTCTGTTCTGCAATGACTCGAGAGTGGCGGCAGTGAAAACGCAGCCAGTGACAGTCAGACAGACCATGATTTTTATTACAATGACGTTACCGGACTGGCATCATATAGTTCAAAATAAACAGACAATCTCATCATCTGCTGCTTTACATAGTTGCTTTGGAACGTGGATAATATCGGCTACTTAAAAACCTCAGCTTATTGAAGTTTTTTTTTTTGCTTTACAACATAATTCATGGCCATATTTCATTAATAATATTTCTCCATCGTTCCTGTGGATAATTTGTGCCTCTCGCTGGCATTCCTCATCTCTCTGTGCAAGCTGTGCCCAGTCAATCATAGCGTTTCCATTTTCAACAGACCGAATTTCTATTCTAAAAAAGCCTCGGGACACAGTGCGGCCTTTGTGCACAGCCCGTCTCCTAGTGATGGGAATAAATAGCAATGGGAGACCAAGGGAGATGAGGGGAGACAGAGGGGGACAGGCGTGAGGGGGAGGAGGCACATGGAGAGGAAGAGACCCTGATGACCAGTAAATTAAGAGCTCTGGATGGGTCTGAACCAGTCAGGAGACACAGGCTCTGTGAAGAGTGCTGAGCACAGAGAACAGCGAATGGTGAAATAGTTAGAGAGGGTTTTGGATTTCGACATGTTTGAGGCAGATCCAAAAATACGGGCAGATATTTACACGCATATTTCAGGAGATAAAGACAGTTCTGATGTGCATGACAAGCCAGCTCTCTGTCGCTGGTAACTTCAACTTGTTGTCACAATTCCAGTGGCCCTCAGCTTCCACCCTGCGCTACCATACAGCCGAGAAACCTATGGACGCTCCCCAGTTTAAAGGAAACCAACGTATTTCTTCTCCTATAGGAGTGCTGCATGTCAACCACCACAGGTCCAATTTACACTCCAAACAGCCAGACCTCAAGTCCATTAGTTTAGCAGGCCTTGACAGTAAATACAGTTTTTCA
>JAPZEA010000010.1:7357356-7368567 GCA_029783685.1 Heniochus monoceros
CAGAGCTTTGAGGTAAATCCAAACATGATCACAATGACAAGCTGGTGTTTAGGCGGTATAGTGTTTATCATTGTCATCACTGCAGTGTGGCATGAAAGTATGCTAACATTTGCTAATTAGCAACCAACACAAACTACAGCTGAGGCAGATGGGACTGTCATTAGTTTAGAAGGTGTGAGGTGATAAACCACAGTATTGGACAAATTGAAAACCGTTACTGTTGATGCCACTGGATGAAAAGAGAGGTTCTATATTCTGACTCCTTTACTTATTGTGTAATATTTCATATTTTTTTGTATTTTTTCTCCTACTGTGCAATTCTATTAACACTGTATTTATTATCTGTTTTATCTGAAGGCAACATATGTGTTTAATACTCCTGTGGCAGCAGTTCTCTCATAATGCTGTATATAATGACATATACATACATGTATACCTTTTTTATTGACTACTTTGATGCTCCCATGTCTTCATTTATTGTTTGCTGCATGTAACAATTTATTTACTTTTTTATTTATT
Organism: Heniochus monoceros; assembly: GCA_029783685.1. Taxonomy (NCBI): domain Eukaryota; kingdom Metazoa; phylum Chordata; class Actinopteri; order Chaetodontiformes; family Chaetodontidae; genus Heniochus; species Heniochus monoceros. The sequence continues at coordinate 7,357,876 of JAPZEA010000010.1, forward strand.
TTGAATATTTTATGTACATGTGATTTTTTTTTTCTTTTTTGGTCCTTTATTCAATTAACCAGGACCCAGCTCAATTTTTGGCCCTAACCGTGTTACATCTGATTTGGAATAGCATAAGCACCTTGGTTATAATTAGTGCCAAGTGATGTAACGTCACTGTTTTTCTTCAGGTTGAGGAAACGTGACGGACAGAGCTGCCGTGGACTCAGATGTAGGTCCTGGCGTGTTGCAGTGGAAAAAACCTGGGACTTCCACTGTGCATCACAGATGTTTCTGGGTGCCACAAATAGACTTGCGGTTTGTTTTTGTTGGTAGCAAATTGCATCCAAATGAACAAACAAGATCAGGATGATGGAGCGGACAACAATGGAAAACTTTTCGCCTAATAATAATCATCAAAATTCTAATCTCCTTTCAGTAGCATTTGTTTACATTGTATGTTTACACAATCTTTTGCCCCAAATCACAGTCCCCGCACTTCTCCACATGTACTTTATAAACCTTAGAAACATATTACAGTATATAGAAGTAAACATCCGGCCTGTCAGTGGGGTATATGAAGAGCTAGTGTCAGGTTGTTGAAAAGGGGTGATGGGATGGAGAGGCGAACATATCCATTCTCACTGGATCCCCTTTAATGTGCTCATCAACCCCCTTTCTCCAGGCTAATATCCAGTCCATAGAGGCACAATGATGCATTAAAACTGCCCCAGCACAGTCAACAATTCTACTTTTTCAGTCAGACGAACAACAAACTGAAACAAAGACAATTTAGTGCCCATAAAGAGACGTCCAGTCCTTTGTATATTAACTGAAGAAGAGATGGCAGTGGGTGAACCTGTGGAAGAATGAATGAGGAAGCCAAAGACAGGCATACGTGATGCGGCGGTTACTCTGCGTATGCATTCGTGTGCCTGTGCATACTTCTCTATTTTTATAAAGCGTCGTAATTCAAGCCGGACAGGCAGTCCATCGAGGCTGCCGTCCCTGCTGAGGAGCGTGGACCACCAGCTCCCTGATCCTCCTCCGACCGCCAGTTCACGCCACGGATCCACGCTGGCCTGTGTTGTTCTTGAAGTGTGAAGAAAAGGAGGACTCGTTAGCAGACAAGAGGTGGAAACTGCACTCATCTGTGTCCACTTCTTTTTTTTTTTTCTTTTTGCTGTATAACAGAGCAGAGACTGTTTGAAGTGACGAAATCCCAGAGCTGAAGCTCTACAGAGGCCAATCGTTGCTGGTGTTTGAATGTGATTGGTTGGCTGGGGACATGGAGTCTGTGAATGAAATAAGTGACGTGTGAGATGGAGTTTGGGGTTTAGAGACTGTTTAGCTGTGCATATCTACAGATGGTGGTTGGTTTATCTCCTCACTTTCATATTCAGACGAGCTGAACCTGCTGTCGTGTGTAATATACTGACTAATTGGTGCAGAGGAGCAAGAATTGATGCTGCCTCAAAAACTCTCAAACCCGGCGACAGTCACCATCCTTCATCACATTTCCTTTGATGTTAATTAATAACAATGAAAGAAACAGATGTGGACTCCTGAGTTTTAAACCTAACCAGACTTTTGGGGGCATCTTGAAAGGTTTATTTGAATCATTTTGGGTTTAACAATCCTTCCTCAAGAAACACCCAGATCATGTCGAGCGCTTTTTTTGTGAGGTTTTCCTCACTGCAACCTGAGTTTACATGATTTTCTTTTTTTTTAATTATAATTTCTGTACAGTGTGTGGTCAAAATAACGGAAACACATGTTTCATTTTGGGATGTTTTGTGGTTTGAGTCGGCTCATTTCTTGGATTTCAAGGCCAATCACTGCTAACATAACGACCCCATCATCATTTGTTGTGGGATGAGAGTGGATAGAATTCAAATGTCAAGTGCTCCTCACTTGAGATATTTTTTTGGTAATTACAAAGAAACTTGATGCCATGCTTGAAAATTCCCCTTTCTGTGGCGAATGTTCATGTTGTTTCCGTTAAATTGACCGTACTGTCTCCAAATGCACAATTTGCCCTGTATTAACTATGTTTGAGTGAACCTGCTTTCTGAATTCATTCTTTTTAACGGTCATGACAGCTGAGATGAAGGTTTCAGCCAGAGGAGGTGTTTTCAATTCGTGTTAATCCTCTGATTTGGTGGAGAAGTAGAATCAGTGTGAATCTGTGCCTCCCGTGCGCCGGACAGGCATCGTTCACTGTTTACCAAGAATGTCAACAACAATGACCTTTTACCCTGATCCTTTACCTGGCTCTGTGTTCAGTCTGTCTCCTCTTGTGGTGTATGACCAGATTGTAATACACACCTTTGCTTTTTTTTCTCTTTAATTGTTTTGGCAGTAGAGATATATGTAAATATCATACCAGCAAACTGAAATCGAAAAATTGAAAAAGAGCAAAATAAAGTGGGCACAAACTTAAAACACACCCATACAATAGCATCCTATCACACCACGCACTATAGTCGAGAAAAAAATCTGAGGGAAAGCCTTGACGATGTACAGACTCGGGAATGACAGAGATGAAACCTGTGCATCAGGAAAAGACAGGCTGTGTTTTACTGTTGATTCACTTCCTCACTGAATGCACCAATTATACTAAATTAAGAGAACTATTCTTACAGAGAGCCAGTATCATATGTCCAGAAATCCCCCGTCAGACAAATGAGGGTAAACATTTTGGGAGCGATCTCTTGCCTGCAGAATACACAAGAAAAGCCATGAAATCGCTCTTTTGTTCTACTGTTTTCTGTTCATCTAGACTGTATATGTCCATAGAATTATACTGCTTAGAATATTTGTCTTCTCATGATATGTACTTTATGTACTTCTTGTTCTCTTGAAAATTCAGTAATATGTGAATTAGCCTGAGAACAATGCAGCGTTAACATTTCTGCCAGTGAACTTTGCTTGATTTTAAGACAGAGAGAAAGAAGCTGAAGCCACTTCACTCCAGAAATGAGAGAGTTACAAATAAACAGAAGGAATGAGAGGCACAAATGCAGAGAGACCGAGAAAGCAATGGAAAGAGAGAGAGAGAGAGAGAGGCTAGTACCACTGCACTGTTCTACTGGGTGGTCCAAGTTAGGAGGAGTATAGAGGACAGGCAAACAGGCAGATGTAAACTGTAAACCAGCTCTACTCTACAATAGGCCAAAATGCCTCTGGCCACAGAAACAACATAAGGCTACTGCACTGAGATTTAGGGAAAGACACAGCGACGATGACAAGAGAGCATCGAACGGCGAGCTAAAGAACATGCTGAACGATGCAAATATGATGAGTCACTAGAGTCCAGAAAGAGGAGGGGGAAGGTAGGGCTGCAGTTTCTTGAAAAGTAGAATAGCTGCCCTTGTTGTAAACCTCAGATACACAGGTCATATAATAGCCTGCAAACCGTTGGCTGACTAAGGAGATCAGGCAGCCACACACACACATGCACGCACACATGCATACTGAGAGCTACAACAAGTAGGAAATGACACAATTTGCTTGTGATTCCAACTGTCAAACATGAGGACGTTGACCCCAGCTGAAATGGAGCAGTGTAATCTCGTAGCAATCAACTGTATGCTTAAACAGAGCCACGGCCCAGCAGTTTACCTTGTGCACAGCAGCAGCAGCAGCAGCAGCACAGAAACATGTGAAGGTGGGGGAGCCAGCGTGCTGGGGTCGAGCCAGTGTGGAGGCGGAGGGGGCTTCACGAACCATGTTTGGTGACAAACCCTCTCTTGTGGATGACCTGTTGGGAAACATGCATGTCTGGCTTTCTAGCTGCCTACTCTGGTAAACGGGGAATGAGACATGTTGAACTGGCCGGGAGAGACAGGAGAGCCGAGCTGGCAGGCAGGCAGGCAGGCAGGCAGGCACTCATCATCCCTCACCACAGGAAATTAAAGTAAACAATCAAGACCTCACATCCTGTCCATGAGACCACACTATGCTCTGATCAGAAAAGTTTGTGCCTGTGTGCGTGAGTAAGTATGTGTGTGCACCTATGACTGGAGTTAACCAGTTCAAATGGGTCAATGTGCTCTGTCCTCTAAGTTGTTTGAGCATCTGTGTACCTTATAAGTGATATATTTCCTTCCATCATGATGTTTTCTCCATGGATATGTTAGTGTTCTCACTCACAATAGTCCATAACGGGTAAAAAGTTTGACTGGACAATCGGCTTGTTTCTATAAAAAAAAGGTGCCGGTTTTCCCTTTAAGGACTTAATCAATTCATTTCTATGTTTTTAAAAAGCACAGCTTGAGTCCGGCCAGCAACAACTGGAGTCCCATTAAGAGGAGTAATGTTCATTTCAGTTTTCTTGAGAACAACATGCATTTTGTTTTATCTGAAATCAAAATGCAAACTGTGGAATGTGCGGGCAACAGAAGGCGCTGTTGTACACAGAAAGATGTCATCCACGTACACATGAATTGTATTGTCTCTAACTTTTTAACCTAATTTATTTATGAAACTTGTGAATAAAAATGGTCCTGTAGCGCACCTTTGTTAAAACTGGACTGATGGACCACAACAGTTTGTGGTCTACCACTGAGATAATTTGCAACCCACTTACATGATTTTTCATCAAGTCCAATAAAATTCAGGCCGTTCAAAAGAGTTTGATGATCAACAGTATGAAGAGCCTTAGATAATTCAATAAAAAAAGGCAATACAGTCCTGATTATTGTCTAATGCACAGGCAACATCATTCAAGACTTTCGATGCTACCATCACAGAAAAATGCTCGGCCTAAAACCTGACTGATAATATCTTAAAATGGAGCGTTGAGATAAAAATGTTCTCATGTGACCGTTTGCCAGTTTCTCTGGCACGTAGACATGAAAGTTTGAAAATTGGTTGATAACCATTCAGCTCATTGGACTGACCCCCTTTATGCAAAGGCAGGACGTCAGCTGCCTTCCACAGGTCAGGGACAGGCAAGAACGGGCTGCAGACTAATGCAAGCATGCACGCACATGCACATACAACACAATCAAACCTGTTTACTACGGAGCCAGTGCCACGGAGCGTCCAGCGACTTTTATTACCATGTCATAACGCTGTGACACTCAGACACACTGATGACATGTGAACTAGGCTTTGTTTACTTTCTGTCTGACCTAGTTGTCTGGAGTGCCAACCCCGGGGCACCGAATAACCCAAATTTATTTCCCAAACGTCTAGGCATCTTGCTGCCCCGCCTCAAAATTGGGCAATCTGACAGGAGACAAACAGGAAAAAGAAAGAATGTGTGTGTGTGTGCCTGTGCCTGTGCCTGTGTGTGTGTGTGTGTGTGTGTGTGTACACGAGTGCATTATGCACGCGGTGCAAGTTTCAACAGTCTCTAAGATGGCACTGACACCTTGAGACACCAAATCTCTCCGTCAAACAAAAAGCAGAATTGTGCGACACACAGGTGCATGCATGTCTCGCAGGCTGCGAGAGCTGGGCCACAAACTGAGCTGTGCAGTGCTCCAGATACTGTCTCTCACACACACACACACACACACACACACACACACACACACACAGGGACAAATTTCCTCTTGGAACAAGGAGACAGGAAAGATGTCTGGAGAGAGACAGTTACCTATGTAATGGACAACACATGTCTGGCCCTTCTTTGGAAATGTGCTTCCTGTTAAAGAAGAGAGAGAAAACAAGTGTCATTGTGTGTCTGGACGCCCCAGAGGCTGCCAGGCTAATCTTGTAGATTAACAATGGCTGGGTTCCGTCTGCTGAGGTGTTCTGGCACCTCTCTAATGCCTGCAGACATGTCGGAGTCAGATATGAGTCTTTTAGTCTCATTGTCATCTTGAAACTTCAGCCTGGAGGCTCCTTTTTCCGAGATAAGGGGCTATCAAATGCCTCTGGCTCAATTACATTATTAGTACGTTAAACGGAGAAAAACAAGTCTTGAGAAGCCTTGTATGTTTACCTGAAGGCTAATGTTCAATTAAAGAGACTTGTTGATTAAGATTATCAGACTTAACCCATTTAACAATAACAGTAGTGAAGTGCGGAGAGTTCTGGAAAGATGCAGTGCAGGCATCAAATGATGATGAATAAGACAGTGAAAAATGTGGCTTTACAGATCCCTAATGATACCCCGAACATCACTCTTTGTTGTTAGCTACCTAACGAATAAATCGCTTTACCTCCTTCACCGCCGACCTTGACATTTTATATAATTTATGTTGCGATTTAACAAGATTTCAACGACATTCCGGGGAACTACCGAGCCCCACCGCCACCCCCGCATCAAAGCGCACACAAGCGGATAAAATCAACTTACCATTACCGGGAGATATTGTCTCGACTTCTACGCCCATGGTTGTGCTACTTCAAAGATTAGCTCTGGAAAATGCAGCCTAAAAAGCCGTTTCGACACCCAATGTTACCCGTTTTGCGGCTACAAGTCGGGCTACGTCGTCGGAAACCATGCATTCACGGACCACTACCGACCAGCAGCCACAGCCGACCGAGACACAGCCAAGATATTTTCTAGTTTGGAGCGAGACAGCGTCGAGATCTGTACCTACAGCACGTACGTCGTCTTCAGCTTTGCCAGATACTTGCGCCACGCGGCCTCGGTGCTAAATTTAAAGTGGATACATCAACCGTTGCCTCACGCTAGTTTAATTTTGCTATTCTGTTAGCTATATTCTTTATCATGGTAAATATTTTGATGTTTCACTTCCTTAAACTGGCAAGCACTTGTCTTGAACGCGCGCAGTGCCCTCGAGCGGACAAAGTGGCAAAAAAAAAGAAACGCTTATAATTAAACTGCATATCCCATAATGCACCGAGACTGTCAGTTAGTTTTGCTTCCGAGTCAAATAGAAATGAACGTTGGAGACATATTTCAACCGGCAAAACGTGAATTAGTAGATGGAAAACTCACTTTCACCGTGCCACACTGATTGTACATGAGATGTCTGTGATTTCATAAGGTACGCGCAAAGTAAAATTACAAAATTGTTTGTATTTTTACGATAATTATGGGTTAGTGTGCTACATATAAAGAATAACTAAATACATATAATGAATTCTGTTGAGTATGAATTTGAAACTCTCATTCTGGTGACTAAGTTTGAAACCTTCTCATTTTAACCACACATGTAATGTAACCTCACCTCAGTAAGGTTGTATTCTTATTTCCTATATTTAGTTTTTATAACCTCTCCATACAATTGTTCCATTCTGATTTATCTTACATATTCACGTTAATCTGCTTCTGTGTTAAAGTTGTCAACTGTGAATGATACTAAAGCTAGCTCCCTCGTCTAATTTAAATCCATTTTCTTTGTTTTACTTTGTGACATCTCACATACTGAAGAACATAATCTCTGTTTGATAGGGGGCGACCTGGTTTGTCCACAGCGATCATGACAGTTTCCCCTGATCGAAACAGTAAATGCTGTGATGACACACTCCTACTTAACACATAGTATTGTTAATGCCCTGAGGTCCTAACAGGACCTGTGTGCTGTCCAGGTCATTGAGGCATAAGCAGCTATAAGTGTTTGTCACCGCAGCCTCAGCTCAGGCAGAGGGGATTAAGGCAGGTACTTGGAAGGAGACACAAGAGAGGCTTTTGCTATTCTTAATCTGCATAGGTAGCAATAGCTACTTGTGTGCAGGACCCATTCAGATCAGATACACGTCTCTGTCATCAATGTTAACTATCTGAGTCAGATTTTTTCTTTTTCTCTCTGAACAAGCTCCTTCATACCGGCCAGGATGGATCTCGGTAAGGCAAAGCTGCTTAGGACCGGTCTCAACACGCTGCACCAGGCCATCCACCCTGTGCACGGGATAGCATGGACGGACGGCAAGCAGGTCTGCCTGACAGCTCTCTACTTCATCAATGGCGAGGTGAAGTTTGGGGACACCAACGTCATCGGGCAGTTTGAGCATGTCTTTGGGCTCTTCTGGGGCCCGCTCTGCTGCTCCGACTCCCCGGCCTTGCTGGCCGTTCAGCACAAGAAACATGTTACCGTGTGGCAACTGCAGCTCAGCGCCCTCGAGCAGAACAAGCTGCTGTGCACTCAGACCTGTGAGATGAGCGAGCCTTTCCCTTTGCTCTCCCAGGGCTGTGTGTGGCATCCGAAACTGGACATTCTGGCTGTGCTGACCAAGAGGGACACTTCTGTGCTGTTTTCTGTCAGGGTGGACAACAGGAGAACCAAAGCAGACATCAGAGGTAGTGGACTTATCCATTGTGCATGCTGGACTAAGGATGGTACGCGCCTGGTGGTGGCTATAGGCAGTGCTCTTCACTCTTACATCTGGAATGACATCCAGAAGAGTTTGATGGCCTGCTCCTTCTGCCCCATCTTTGATGTGGGGGGCTACATCTGTGCCATCGAAGCCACGGGGGAGGCTCAAGTAGCCGTGGCTACAGAGCTGCCTCTGGATAAAATCTGCGGGCTAAATGCAGGCATAGCCTTCGACATGCCCACAGAAGCCGAGTCCCTGCAAGGCCACGGCTCGCATGTGGTCACGTCAGATGACGACAGCCCTTTGGACTCGCGAAGAAGATCGTTTGAATCAGAGAGGTCCTACATCCCTAGCTCGGGCCCTCTAGACCTCACCCACCTCTTGGCGAGGCACCGTCGCTCTGACCCCAGCCCCCTTATTCACCTGCGTCGTCGAGACACCATGACTGGCTCCGGCCAAGACTCCTCTCACCTCATCCTGGTCACCTACGAGCGTAAAGTCACTACCACCCGCAAAGTCAGCATCCCGGGGATTTTGGTTCCGGACATCGTGGCCTTTGACCCGCGTGGCTCCACAGTTGCAGTGGCTTCCAACACCTGCAACATGGTGCTTGTGTACTGCATCACAGCCTCTGCCATGCCAAACATTCAGCAGATCTCTATGCAGACAAATGAGAGGCCAAAAGGAGTCTGCTTCCTCAATGACAAGATGCTACTGCTGATGGTGGGCAGGCAGAAGTCCAATGACCCTGCCTTCCTTCCATCTTCTAACACAGATAAATATATTCTCCGTCTCTTAGCCAAAGAGTTGATGTACGATGGAGAGACTCCTATCACACCATCCCCCTCACCTCACAACCATGAGTCCACCTCTAATTTCTGCGCAGGGATTAGGAGGCACTCGGAGCACCTATCTAAGGATGACAGGGAGCGCCCAGGGATAAAGGACTTGGTGTTGCCTGGTGGGGGAGTAATTCGTTCACCAGGCAACAGGCGCAGGCTGGTGGAGGAGGTGAGGAGCGGCGAGCCGAGCCCCATCACCAGCTCTGTGGACATCTCAGCAGACAGAGCCCCGTCTAGTGCCTCCTCCATTACGGTGGAGAATTTCGACATGGACCATGTCAACCGCATGTCCAGCCTGGCGGTGGCCGGCCAGCCCAGCAGAGACTCCAGCCGGGCCAGCTCTCCTCGCCTCGAGCCGTCGGACAAGCTTCACACGGAGCCGACGCTGCCCATGCCCGAAAAGACATCGGGCCCCACCAAGGAGAAGGCGCTGGAGCAGCTCGTTCACAACATGGAGAGGCTTTTTACACGCTTCGCAGATGTACAGCAGTGCCTGACTGAAATCAGAGATTATACCCAGAATGGCAAGAAGGCCCTGAGTGTCTACCCCAATGCCTGTGAACCCCCTTATGTCAATGTGACATGCCAGGTACAGTTTTAATCACTACGTTTCCTCTGTGCATTTGTAACTGACTGTGCAGGGATAATGACCCTAGCTAGACTTTCTTTTTACGATCTCTGTCATGAGCCGCTTTTGCACGAGAGGCTTAAACAACATAATCAGCTGCAATTTTCACTTGGAGGATAAGGCAACCGAAATCCCTGGATTCATTTAATGTGTTAAACACAAAGAAATCCAAGCACGGTTTATTTAATTATCAGATATCAGATCAAGATACTGACTGTTCTAAGAGCGTTCAGCTCGACTTGTTTGATTTAGTCCTGACGGCGACTGTTTCTCTTTTCTTCACTTCGTCGTCCTTTGTGCGCTTGCAGAAGCAGTTATCAGAAAATGTGTTCATTGATGAGCGGAGGCCGGTGTTGCTGTGTGATGGGAAGCTGTGTCTGCGGGCCCTCCAAGACCTCTTCAACCTAACTATTGTGGAGATGATGTACGGTACGTGCAGCCTGTATAAGATGCTTTCTGGGCTGCGTCGCCTGTGAGATTTACCATGCTGTGACACGGAGTGTTCCGGGTTAACGCATTAAAACCGCTTTGAGGAAACTCCTTGTAGGCCTCTTAGGAGGGTCTCCCCCTGTGAGTATTTTTAACTCGTGAGGTCACCTAGAAGTCACCAGATGTGTTGTCCAAGTCGAACTGTCTGCAGTTATTCTTTGTAGCTTTTTTACACCTTCAAGTCACCCAGAACTCAGAATTGTGACTGATGAGGACCTTCATATTTTATTGAACAATCCTCGACCACACATGCTAGCATTGTTCTCCTGCTATCGTGCGTAAACTATAATTGGAAGTGATTAAAGGCCTAGGCCAGATTACAAGGTTTTAAACAAAAGCAGCTTAGCACTATTTAATGTACATAGTGTTTTGTTGCTGTAGCAAAGACTGACTGTCCCTAAACAGAGACACGGCACCAAGTCACAGCTATCACAAGCTACATTTTGCATTTGATAATTAAGCAGAACTCAGATGTAAAGAAAAAAAAACAAGCTTAGCCAATAAAGTTGTGTT
>JAPZEA010000010.1:7445348-7458237 GCA_029783685.1 Heniochus monoceros
CAACCTAGCAGAGACCGGGAAGTTACTGGTCCTGACCAAGAAATGGCCTGGCACATAAACCCCTGTAAAACGGCAATATGTTGTTTGTACACTTATGTTTTTGTATGGATTAAACAAATGAGATGCAGTGTGTTAATTAATGATCTTACAGGTTAGGGATTGATTGATGTCTTGTTTTTGCCTTTTTTCAGGGCTGGTACCGATTTTTAGTAATCAAGGAAACTGGTGTTTAGAACCAATATTACCCCTTTATTTCCCACTTTTGGCCACTAGTTGCTTTGCAGGTTCAGATAAATTATGATATGTTATTATAGATTAAGCTACCCAGCTGTATATGAAGTAATTAAACTAGCTGCAACATTAAACTAATTAACACATTAATGCATCAGTAATTATAATCCAGGAATATAATATACATATTTCTGAAATGTGCCATTCTGCACTTTTGCTTTTGGTACTTTTAAGAATCTTTTGATGCTAAATACATTTGAACTCAATTTTTTTTAATTTAGGACTTTTTTTTAATCATTTTTAGACTGTGGTATTGCTACTTTTACTTAATTAAAAGATCTGAGTACTTTAAGCATGTATTTAATTTAATGCTGTAAAAGAGAACTTAAAAAAGTGCAGAGACCTCCAAGCAGCATTTCTTAGAAAGTTAGCTGAAAATAGCTCCCCAAGGTTTTATAAAGTAAATAAAGTAAAAATAAATAAATAAAACTGGTGAAACTTTATTGTTAGTCATCCCAGTTTAGCAGCACCAGCACTGTGAGTTGCTCAGCAGCTCCAGTGAGATGACTTCTGTTCTTCAGTGAAGACGTGCTCACTCACAATGGACAAGAGTTGTTACAGTTAACCGTACATCACTGCAACAAAGTGGGCTATTCAGAGACTCTGGCAGAAGAGCAGCTGATTGAAAAGCCATCGCTTTCGCCTCCATTGAGTGAAATCCTGTAGGCTGTGACTTCACATATCATCATAGAAACAGATGATAAGATTGGGATGTTTCTTGCAACTTCTGCAATATCTGCTGCCTTCCCTTCGACGCACAGCTCCGCTCGCTCACTGGACCTGCTCTAGTCTATTTGCCCGTCTGTGGCACAGTAGACTTCAGCGCTAGTAAGCTATTACTTGTGATTACTTGTTTTTTAATTATACCTGTGACATGTAACCAATCAGATGCAGTGCTGTGGCGGGACATTGAGTAATAGAGTGGTGACTACAGACAGAGAAGTGTGACAAGTAACACATTTTGAGATGAATTTCATTTATTAGCAATCGCCTAAAACAAGTAACTGTCCCGATAATTGTACAAAGTGATGAATATCTGATTCGATAATCAGCCAGGCCGATAATCGGTCGATCCTAAGACAGATATGAGAGTGGTATATCAATCTTCTGAATTAACTCTCGCAGGAAAGTTAATAAGCACATTTCCCAAATTGTCAAGCTTTTCCTTTTAAAGAGGGAATGTTCCTCCTATGTAGAACGTGGAGGTTAATCAGTCCAAGATGTTTTTCCTTTTGCATAATGTAGACAAAGTGAGCTGATTAAGAATTTAAACAGAAGCAGATTGGAGAGATTGCCTAGATTTATGTAACTAGCTATGGGGTATACAGTGAGTATGAGTTTGTGCTGATGGTAGTGGGGCATTGTGCCCACAGACCTATCGTACAAGTCTATCAGAGGTGGACTCACTTGATCCCTTTATGTGCTTGTGTGTCCTGTGAACATGTAAAAGTAACACATAACCTACGCTGAATTGCATAATTCTATGTGCAAAATTGGACATGGGATGCTAAGTTTCCCTGGACAGTCTTACTATTTTGCTAAACTCTAGAAATGTAACTGCATTATACTGCTTTGGGACTTTACTTTACTTACTGATTCCACAGTGCTGTACTAACAGCAGTTTGTCTGGCTGTATACACATGTGCAAGGAAAAACCATTTTCAAATCATTTAACACAGTATAAAAGCCGTCAGTTTTCTTCCAAATTGTATTCCACAGAACACTTCCTTCCTTTGTCCTCTCTCTCTTTGTAACTTTCTGTCGGTGAGCTGTGATCTGATTACTCAATACTAGGAATTATTAAATAAAGAAATCAGTGAATCAGAGGCACTGATTCACAGTTCCACCCAAAGGCATTGCTAGAGTATGCCGCTGAATTGTCCATCAGTGTCACTGGACTGATTTATTTATTTAATACTTGCTGGTATGGCAGTTTGGATACTTGTCTCCTGGGGCTTTCTGCACTCAAAAGCTATATTTGTCCGTGTGTGCTTGCATGTGCACGTGTGCGCGCACACACACACACACACACACTGTTCTGACATGTACATTTGATGGCGACTTGAAATATTTCTGCCACTGCATGAATCTTGTATGGGTTAGGCACTTTTAATTAATACAAAGTGCTCTGGTTCTCTTTCTCTTCCTTCCTTGCCTCCCCCATCAGCATATCTCCTCTCTGTGGTTGGCTGTTCATGCTCTAACAACTTTCATGCATTATTTAAGAGCTGACTATGACGAGTCATTTGCTGCCATTCTGTCTCACCTTTTCCTCCCTTAGGAGCACGCTTCATAGTTTTGATGGTGATAGCTGACCCCATTGAGACCTCTTTCACCGAGTTGTGGATTGTTTGTTTTGGTTTGTGAGTGTGCAGAAAAAAAAGACTGGGTAGTACATATCCAGAGAGGGTTAAAGGGGAAAATGGGAGTCAGCAGAAAATTAACTACTATGCTTCTTTTTTTTTATGTTCTACTCAGAATAACCATGCTGAAGTTTGCCTTTTCTTGGCAGGATTTGATAAAAGAATAATATAGTTACAAAAACACATAAATCTATATCTTGGAGCAGAAAAACCAATAAGAGCCAACCTATGACTAATTGCTGGACATTGCAAGGTGACAATTCTAAGTAAAATCTGTGGTTAACTAAAAAAGAAAATGTTGGTCAAAACTGACCAGCTGACAAGAGGAGAAAAAGACATGTTCAGACACACAAAGAGGCATTATTGATAGGATGCCAGATTCAGAAATATCCAAGAAGCCTGGCGTGTTTCCTTCGTCTTTGTTCTTGCTCTCTTTCTCCAGCTCTGGTCCCCCAGTTACAGCAGAGCAGCTATCCCATGTGCCAGTCATGCCTGAGGAAGACTGCTGATCTCTGCCTGCTCCATAGCTTACCCTACGGCGGTCTCCTCCTTCCAGATCAGATCAGGAGGAACTGAAAAGCAAAGCTGCAGACTGCCTTGAAACTCACTCTGCCAGCCGCCCCTGTACCCACTTGAGAGAAGCTCTATGACAGACTGGGCATGATGGCCGGTGGACAGGCTGCCGATCACTCCAGCATGCCTTGGCAGTGGGAGAAGTGTCTCATTGTCGCTTTGAACCTCCAGCTCTGGTGGCTTCCTGTAAAAGGGAATACTGACCAGCTCCTCTTCTGTTGTTTCTAATTGTCCTAAATACAACTCTGTGTAGATATGTGTGGAATATTTGCAGGAGACCGGTAGACCTTTTGTGTGATGCGCTGTTATTGTCTTATGAATGCAGAAAAGTAGTAGCTCTGTTTTTGAAAGGTATCCATTAGTCCCCTAGTGTGATGACAGAGCAATGCTTGAATACTCAGTGAATTATGAAATGAGAGTGCATTGAAAATTTCAAGGCAACACTTCAGCACATGCCAGTGTGAGTTTAGACAAAGTCTAGGAAAAATTATAATGCTCTGTGTTTTGGTAGCCTGGCAAGCAGATGACAAACACCGTCCTTATTCTTTATATATCTTTGCTGTTTTGGCATTGTCAGCTTTATTAAGCAGATTGATAGTGAAGAGGTCACAGGAAATGGGAGAGAGAAGGGGCCATGACATGCAACAAATGTCACTGGCTGGAATTGAACCGGTGACATTGCGGTCACGCAGCATGCACACATTGCGCAGTAAGCTTTCAGCTACCAAGGTGGTCCCAAAGACAGTTTTTTCCCCTCAACAAGTACTCTTTGTCCTTGAAAGTGTTCATGATAAGATATAATGTACCCAAGATGTAGCCACTGCAGAAGCTTGTATAAATTGCTCTTTGTTACAATAATTGTACAGCATATAGTGTACTCCTTTCCCCTCTGGGTTGTCTGGCGTGCTGGTTGTGCCTGACAGGAAATGCGTGGCTGGTCATTAAGAACGTCACCTGAGAACGCCGGCACTGAAGAGGAGGGCCCTGAGCCCATCAGCAAGCAACTAATTATCCCTTTTTTGTTGTATTTTTGTCAGAGATGAACTATAACTTTCAGTTAGTGTGATTGTTGTGAGTGTCTTGCTGTTTCCTCTCTATTGTGAACAAGTACTTAACTTAAGGTTTCATTTTTCTACCTTCCTCTGATGTACAATATGTGCAGTGTGCATAATTACATCTTTGGAGTGGAAAGATGAGCCCTGGTTAAAAGCATTGGCGGGGGTGGGGGGGTGGGATTGACAGGCAGCATGCAGCATAATTTCTTGTCAGTGTTTGCCTATTCATATCTTTGTGGGGAATATGGTGCAGATACAGATTATACAATGAAAATCTTTTGGAATATTGAGGCAAAAGCTTTGCTCAAAGCAGACAGGGAGTATACTGTGCAGTTTGATCTATGTTAAATAAGATAATTGGAGAGCATTTAGTCCTTTGAGAACCAGGCTGACGTATGTTATTAATTCTGCATAAGATTCCACTTTGACAGACTTGGATCATTCCAGGGGCCCCTTGACAGAGTTATAATCGGGAGGACTTTATGTATTTTAATGAGTACATTGTGATCTCAGGTCCATATCCGCATCTGAGCTCATTTACACACACAGACATACAAATGTGGAACCTTTTTAAGTGATTTCTTTTCTCCTTTTTGAGGTGGTTATTTCATGAAAGGATTTCTGTTTTTATCCCGGTGTTATGCAATGTCAAAAGCTGTCTGATCTGATTCAACTGATGATTTTAAACTGTCAAGGCCTTTTGGTGCCAAGACCCCCAAAGGGTTTCTTCGGGGTTAAGGTGGTGTTACTGACAGGTCATGGCAATGCCACTCATTGTCAGGTTCAAACACTCGCGTCCCTGGGAAACTGCCTTGCTGTGGTCTCTGTGTGTTTTCTGTTTCACGCTGCCTTTCTGTGTCTGCTCCTCTCTCTGACTTTGTTGCTCTCCTGTGTATCTCAGTGACTGCTTGGGAAAAGCAGTAAATGAAGGCAAATGCCTTGAAGTTCCACTGCATTTAGCACTCTTGCTCTCACTGTGACACTTTTACTGCGCTCTCAGAGCAGGCTTTGGTTTTCCCCTTTCTCTTAAAACCCCAAGCACCATCTGTTGTCATTAGTGTCCAACATCCATGATGTAGCAGGGCTGCTGTCTCTGTCTGCCTCTCTCTCACAATCCCTTGTCACCCACTGACTGCTACTCTTTGAGGAAGGCCAAATGTCCAGATTTAAATACAGTCAACTTGCAAGCTAAGCTATGAGGCTGTGTGAGGAAGGAGATGTGTTTTTTTCTCCACAGTATCTTTTCAGAGAGAGAATGGTGAAAAATTATATTTAGTCTACGTAAAATCTTTCATTTGCTTCATATTAGAAATTTATTTTGTTTTTATTTTTTGACTTTTTAAGGTCAAGAATGATTTGTATGTTGTTGATAGGATCATCTGTCTGAACAGGTGGTCATTTTTGTAGTTTTCCTGAATTATTCTGAAGTTTTGTGCTTGTTTGCGTTAATAACGTTTCGTCCTTCTCTCTCTATCCTCTCTCCATCATAGATCACATAAAGCGGAAGATTCGCCGGAGGCCATCTTGGGGGCGGGGCATCATCCGAAAGAAGAAGAACTACAAGAAAGGAACAGAAGAGGAGGAGGAGGAGCCTGAGGCAGAAGTGGAAGCGGCGGGGCCCAGTGACTCGTGTCTGACGCAGGATGAGGAATCGTCTTGTGATACCATGGGTCCCCAGCCCAATGGCCATCATCCCCATGTCCCCTCAACTGAGGAGGAGAGCTCCAACGAGCCCCCTGTTGCAGCTCCCGCTGAACCCCCAGATGCCAGTGAAGCCCGAGAAGAGTCAACACTTAAGGAGGAGGAGTCCACAGCCAAAGAGGCAGAGTCGGAGAACATGGAGAAACACACTGAGCTGCACTGCCTAGGTGACAGTTCTCAGCCCAAGACAGACGGGGATAGCCAGGACAGGCAGGCTGACTTCCAGCCTTTGACTGAAGCGTCCGAGTCTTATGATGCTGAGGCCCAGCCTAAGCACACTGAGGGCCTCGTAGTGTCACAAGTTGACTGTGTGAATGGAAACGAGTCATTGGACAGCCTGGACTCACAGTGCCTCAAGAGGAGCAGTGAGGCTGAGAAAATGACTCCTCAGAGCACGGCGGAGGGCTCTAATAATAATCCAGATCAGGAAGAGCACAAAGACAAAAATGAGAGCAACCCAACTCAGGAGCACCCTCCCCAGGATGGGAGGACAGTAACGGAAAGTGTTGAAGAGGATCAAGATAAAGAAGGTATAAAGCTAGACTTTGAGTTTTTATGTGATCCAGCTTTAGTAGCACAAGTGCTTAATTAGAACAAGTATGTTGTATGTTTAGGTGGTTCACAAGCGAGGATGGAGCGAGGTTCAACACTTTGTGAACACATGATTGTATAATGGAGATTACTACATGAGCTCAGGAACAGTTTGTTTGCAAATGATTGCATTCTGTTCTTATTTACGTTTTACACAGCGTCCCAGCTTTTTGGAGTCAGGGTTGTGCTTGATGTGAAAATAACCTAATTTGCTTTGTGGTGGATGAATGGTGTATTTCTGTTAATGTTTAGTTATTTTGTGTGTTTGTGTTATTGTGTGTTTGTATTAAGTGAGTTTGGGGTCATAGGTGACACTGCAGAGCCCATCTGTCACTTTTGAAAGTATTTGGTTGAGCTATCAGTCAGCTGTTTGTTTGTTTAAGTTTGAACTGCATCTGAAAGGAGCTTTTAAAGTGAGAAGAGAAAGGTGCACATTGTCAGGTGTTCATTTTGATCTCTTCATTTTCCTTACAAATCATTTGATCTTTACAGAGAAGTAATTAAGCAAGTTAGCACAATCTGTTAATTTTTACACGTCCAGTCAGTGCTTTTCCAACCACTTAATTATGAAGATAAATTACTTTTTTGATTATCATCCAGCTCTTCTGATTTACACTCGGTTTAGCTTTTAAAATAGAGAGGGCATGAATAATGCAACGTAAGTCATACAGAATATAAAAATGCTGTCTCCTGGCTTAGCAGGCAGTATATTTCAATGGAGAAGCTCCAGGGGCTTGAAATTATGTGTGCCTTTGTAGACGCTCCATACCTTCTGATATGTATTCTGAAATGTTTTCTTTGTCTACGAAAGATTCACAATGTTGGCTGGCTTTCCCCCGTCTCTGACAATGCAATTTTTTTCCCCTTTGCCCTGAGCCATTATGCCCTTTCTGTCGGTGAATTGTATTTTAATATAAGCCAAAAAGTTTATGTTTTTAATTACAGTCGTGTGGTTTTGGCTCGTGGTGAGTGGAGGCCAGCTGGAAGGCTGAGGTAATGGTGCTGCTAGAATATGGAGAAGCCATCAGAGGATGGCACGATCAGACAACAGAACACAAACAAACTGTGGCTCCTCAAACAACAGACAACTCAGCTACTCCGCCCCCACACTCATTACAAGCTGAGCCAGGCCTTTTGTTTCCATCAAAGCGTTTTTTGTGCATTGTTATAAATGGACAGGAAAGAGGCCAGATGTGAAATATTGTGCCCTGAGTAGCTTCAGATAGATTTTCTTCATATACTGCAGGATTGCATTAATCTTGTAGCCATGGCAGTTGGAATATTTTTTTCTTTGACAACTATCCAGTTCGTGCTTTTTGGTGGTTCATGATAAAAAAACAAAAGAGGTCTCAAACTTGGCTCAACCATTCATATTAGGCTGTTTTTAATTGCTATCACACTGCATTCATTCATAACCCTCATTGTTAATCCTTCTTCCATCAATAATCCGTTTATTAGGGGGTTCCAAAGCCAGGAAATGCAAGAAGAGCCTGTCAGAGCAGCTGAAGGGATCTGCCGAGAGGACAGAAGAAGAGCCACAGCCAGTCCCTCCCCATCCCCCAGTAGTGGTTGACCACCAGCGACTTTCGGTAAATTTTTCTATAAATCGCTTACTTCGCCTGTTAGTGGTGCATTGGTACATGAAGTTCTCAGTCTGAAGGGTGCTGCAGCTTTGGGGTCGTGGTCTGCATGTTTTCAGGTCAGAATGGAAAGTGAAGAGAGCACAGGTGTAGATAATAAGATTTATTTTACCATGTTTGAATCTGAAATTGTTATTGATTATTCATTCAGTGAGAATCCTTTATCTTATGGCTGGACTATAGCACTGTGAAATAGGAGTTTATTCAAAGAGCAGTCCTTAAATCAAATGAAAATTATGACTCTTTTGAGATAGATGGCAATTTATACAGAAATGCCCTCTCAAATGGTGTTTGCTTTCAGCGTCATCGTTGTCATCTGTCCACCGCCTTATCAGCTGTCGCTTTGTTGTGACAACATTTGTTGACATGGTCGGCATTTTAAAAAATGAAAAATGCATCAAAGGTTGAAGACAGTGGCAGCGAGGGGGGCACGTTCCCTGTTGCTCGAACAGGGAACGTGCCCCTTCATCGTCTCTCTAGCGCTAAAAGATTATCTAACCCCTTCCAACCCACCAAGATTTAGCTTTTTAAAACCCCAGTGCGTGCCCTATCACCATCTTGCTTGATTCCACACACTCATCATTCTTAATTCAGACCGTGAAAGATGTAACAGCTGGGCTGATTTGGCGTTGTGCGCTGACTGCGGATTGGAGATTTAACAGGTACTGTGATCTGTGTCGAAGCGATGATGTGGTAACAGGAAGACAAGCTTTCTTAAGGGGAAAGCGTGGTCACACAAAATGTCCATCTTCATGTAGTCAGTTATTTCAGCAATTAGGAATCAGTGTTTAATGTCACCGTCATATCAGTGAGATGTGTTAGAGCTCTTGAATATATTTCAAAAATAATTATTGAAATTACATAATTAAGCAAAAAGATTTATGTCACAACAGACAATCTTGGAGACAGAAAACTCAGAAGTTAGAGTTTAGCCTAATATTAGAATATATTCACTTTTGATTTCTTAGACATAAATACTAAGGCTATAAAGACCATGTGGGTACTTCTCAGCAAATACGAACAGCCCCACATCCCAACAGTAAATAAGAAAATGTTGAAAAATAGACTTGTTGGTTGCAGCGCAGCCAGCTGTGGCAAACTGTCACATTTTGCTACTGACTAATTAGCCTGTGATTATGGAAAAGAGGAGCCATAATCTAAAAATATCACAAATATGCTTTTGTTTCGTCTTATTTAAGTTCATACGGGTGCTTGTTTTAAATGCCGCTGCCAGTGTGGGTGAAGGGGTTTTCGAGTGTTTTCTCCTCCGTTGTGTAAAAGAACCAGCTGTTGTTCATTTCTATAATCTAAACCCGTCACTTATTGCTTCCTATGGATTGTTGAATGGCTTTTTCTGTGCATATATTAATATGCGAAAGCTGGCGTATGTCCCTCGGTCAAGACGGTATTAAAAATGGCACTGACCATCATATTTGGCTTAGCCCCGGTCCCTTTGAAGACTAACCATTCATGTTATCTTTAGTGAGCCAGCAGAGGTAGCTAGGCCCATCCTCCCATTTCTTCCTGGCACACCCTGTCACATCAACTGTATGGTGCTCATCCCAGAAACCTTCTGCATATGGCATTAATCCTTCCCTTTGTCCACCCTAACCCATCCTTTCCATAGATTCCAGACATTAAAAAGGGTTAAACAGAATTCGTATCAGGATAATTAAAAGTCTACTATTTGAATAGGGCCTAGAAGGCAGCACATATACACTGAAAGTTTTTTGTGGAATAGGACTTAAGGTATGGAGGATGGGGAAACTCAATCATGGGTGACCAGCCTTAAGCCTTCCTCCAGTGTGGAGCTGATGCTGTCACACTGCCCTTCTCAGATGGATAACTCTAACTTCTGAGGCTTATCCCTCCTTTCCATTCGCCCTGCGGTCATGCCACTGTCTCTCTCCCCTTTTCATCTATCAAATATCAATTTTGTATCCCTGCTCTCTGAACACGGAGGGAGCCAATTACAGCAGCGGACCATTTTCTCATCTCTCAATCAACAGGTGTTGTTCCTGCAACATTTGAAGGAAACAAGGTTATGACTCAAACATGAGCTTCTCTCTGCCTCACTACATCCGCCAACTTGTGCTGGGATGTGTTCAAGGAACGGAGAGCATGCGAAGCAGCTACGCTGTACTTTGCACAGTCACGCCAGGGTCCCACCTAATACCCCAAGTGTAAATTGGAGCCTCGGCTCACTGGGCTCCTCTGACAGCACTTCCCACTGATCGTGTGGGGGGTGCTTGGTTTTAGGACGCTCTGTGTAGTGTAATTGATGTAAAAGAAGTGTTCTGACATGCATTTGCTTCTTTCCTCTGTGCTCGGAAGTGACATCCAGCTATCAAGCCATTATCTAGTGGCTTTTACCCATGGTCCCGTGGGCCCGATGGGGATGGTGGGGGCACGGATCTTGTCTTGCCGAACCTGACTCCATCTTTCAAACTGATTGACAGGCTTTTTATTTGGCTTGATCTTAGCGCTTCAACTGGCTGCCCCTATGAACAGCCACACACAGAACTAATCTGGAGGTTTATTTGTTAGTGGGGGGAAGAAGGGAGATATCTTAAAGAAACAGATCGTGAAAAGAGGGGACTGTGAATAATTGCTTTTTCATCCCTGGCTTACGGAACAAATTGAATATCCGGTGCGCAGGATGAGAGTCACCATTTAAGCAGATATTTGCTGGCAGGGCTGGGACTGGCATGCTGCCTGATGTGTATTAGGGCCTGCAGTGAGTGGTGTACTGTTCCTTCACTCTTCCTTCAGTCGCATTCATTGATTGTCGAGGGCTCATTATTTCTGACTTTTAACGTGATGGAAGAGGCTCTGAAATCTCTCTGGAGTTAAATACTATCAGACTGTTATGAGTTTGTTCACAGACCCTACACTCAAAGTCTGTAGGACAGAGATGGTATTATTTCAGTGTTTGCATCCTGCCTTTCAAAGCCATGGCACAGTTATTTGCTCTGATTCACTTTGTAAAATCAAGTTCTGTTATCACCAGTTTTACTGAAATGATGCTTGATGCTGTCTGGATCAAAATGAATTCCTCAGCATGAATAAATGGGTCCCGAGGCTGGTTTCTCTTACTACTCCAAAATGTCTCTTATAGTCAGCTGTTTTCTTTCATCAGTAATCAGACACTTGTCCACAGATGGACTGGAAGAAGTGGCGCTGACGATTGCAGATGAGAATTCAGTCACAAGAAATCCAATCTGGCCCAGCAATTTTTCCTCCATCTTACCAAGAACATACAGACTATCGTCTGCTCTGCTGTTTTCTTTAGCAGCTGCCTAGAAAGAAGTAGTGTTTCTAGTTGCTGGCACAGTATGGAGTCTTTTGGCTTGATGCTTAGCTATTACAGCATGTCAGAATTTCCTGTTTTACAGAAGCCTGTCAACAGAAGAGGCCTCTTTTCGTGTTTTCATCTTCCTTCATTTTTAGTACTAATAACAGCGGGGGGGCCCTCTGGTGAAGTAGCCATCATACATGTCTTTTCAGAACACAACAGCTTAATAGTAGTGCTGGACCAGCATTTGATTGTCAATAAAAATAGATAGTGTTTGGAGTGCTTCTTTCATTTTCATTCATTCCCACTGATGGCTCTGACAGTGCCACTATTTGCATGTAATTGCATTCACATAGCTGTGCCTCTTGGCCATGCATGTGAGAGCCAGTTATGTCAATAGCTCGCACAACATCAACATACCAGGCTCTTACATTTTCTTCATATTCCGTGGTAGTTTACCCCCTTGCCAGGCCCTTTCGGGTGATTTATTATGCCCTTTTGCTGAGCTCACACCTCATGCATCCTCACTCAACCTTTGGCTTACACAAACTAACGGTTTGTACTCATGATTAGCCATACAGCACATGCAAATTGCATTTTCAACCCTGGCAAGTATAATAGTAGTCAGCAGTGTCCACCACTTGAAGCAAAAACACTGTTCAGCTTTGGGATTGATGGAAACATGCTGTAGCAGCTGGAGGGGATGGTATTAGGATGCTGTTACATTTTTTAGTCAATAGCCAAGGTAGGAATCCAAGTCGGGGTAAAAAAAAAAAAAATAGAAAAGCAACGTAAGTGTGGATGAAGTATTGGAAATAACAGCTAACTAACATTGGTCTCTGGCCGGTTAGTGTCTTACATTTGCTTTCAAATACCAGTTAAACGACAAACTGACTCTAATGAATATAAAAGGAGGCTCATGTTAACAGATTTTTTTTTTAATTGCCTTAATGACAGAACTGTACTGTAGAGCCTTAAAACTGCTTATTTACGTGCATCTAGTTTTTTTTTCCAGGGTGCACATGTTTGTACATTCTGAAAACATGTCCTCATAATGCATAACTGCAGTCTGAAATGTTTCATGCTTGCTCAGCATGTTTCACTGTTTAACACCCTTCCCTCCTGAATACACGCACAAACACACACACACACACACACATTGGTTGCACTATACACGTAAAGGACGTTGCATCGATTAACCTTTATTTCCCTCGAGGTTTACCTTAAGTTTAACCATAGCTGGTCGATAGCTGGTCCTTTCCATAACCTTGACCTAATCCTAACTTTTTCTGTGTACATTTGCTTCCCTCTGGTTTTGCCTTCGGTGCATTTATTTCGAAACATCTCTGCATCAGGGGTATGTGGAGTTGTGTTTTTGGG
>JAPZEA010000010.1:7810924-7822881 GCA_029783685.1 Heniochus monoceros
TACTTAACAGCTAAATGGAATGATTATAGCCACCAATCTCAATATGTAAATTATTCAAATTGTTGAAGAATTTTGTGATCCTTGATGTTCTTTTACTTTATTTTTTCCAAACATGTAGGCTAATAAAAGATAAAAGGTAAAATACACCTAAGATATTATATCTTAGTTAATGTGTGCTGATTGCAATCAGTCACATCTATGTGTTAAAACATGTGCTTTATCTTGAGCCCATAAGCATTGGGGAGAAACATCTCTCACTGGTTGTCCCAGTTTGATCTCTCTGGACTGGTCTCTGGTTCATTTGCATCCGTCTTGCCTGCACGATTAAATATCAACAAGACATTGCCTCTCCTCAGTGGAATTCTTATGAGGTGCTGGAAAGAGATGAGAGTTGGGGAGGGGAGGGGGGCGCAACAGAGGGGATGATGAGGTGAACAGGAAGAAGAAGGATGTACCCTCAGCCCTCATGCAGCGTCTCCAACATGGTTCTTGTTCCTCTCAGAAAGAAGAGAGAGATAGAGCAAATAAACACTGACCACCAGATTCCACCCATCTCCTTTACATCTTTACATCCCCGCCCGCATGGATTAAGGTTCAGGGGGATGCAGATGGGGTGGGAGTACACACAGACATAAACACATATGCATAAGCACACATGGTCTAATTTTTGAGGTGTTGTGTGTATATGTGTGTGCTCACATAAAAAAAATGTATTATTAGGGGGGATGCTAAGCGGGTGGTGTGTGAGGGACACTTCCTTACTTTGTACAGTCCATCCCCTCGCCTTCAAACACTCAGATTATTGTGTGAGAGTACACCCCCCCCACCTCTCCCCTACCAGCGCTCTTCATTAGCTCCAGTGCGGAGGGTGACGTGTTTTTTTTGGTGGCCTGGCATGTTTAGGTTTCTTATCGGCTGCAGGAAGCCTATGGGAAGTTCTATGGTCCTCCACAGTAACTCCTCTGACATGCACATAGTCCATCAGAGTAAAGACGTCCTGAATTCAGTTTTGCAGGAACAGTTTCTGAATTTTGAGAAATTCCAACACACAGCAAAGCAAAACAACAAAACACACTTTAGCTTGCATATTTTACCGCTTTGTTTTATCACTCAGATATTGGATGAAATTGCTTGAATACACTTCTTGCACAAAGTGAAAAATAAACATATTAGCATGTGGATATGATAGTAAGCCGCCTGTGCAGATACAGAAATTGAGAATGGACAATCATTTTTCTGCAAGTGCAATCACAGAAAAAATGAAAGGATTATGGGAACAGATTAGATAAAGGCAAAAGAAAAAGAGCACAGAACGATTGCAAAGGACAAGTCAGAGTATGGAGGGAGGCGAGGAGAGAGGACAGAGCAGAGGAGAGCCACATTGTGGTCTTGCTAACCTTCACGGGGAGGTGAAGTGCTGCAGCCTCCTGCCAACAAGATTCTCTTTGAGGTTTTCTTGAACTGCTGCCAGGGCTTAAATGATTCACAGGAGCACAAGTATGTGCGTACTGTATGCGTGTTTGAGCTCACGGAGAGCTTTTGAGTCAACAAGTACATTTTTTTGGTGTGTTACTGCGACTAGCGTATATTCATGCAAGAGGTAAAGAGGGAGATAAGAGAAAAAGAAAGTGAGCTGGTGATTGCCGAAGCTCTAGGTGGACGTGAAGAAAAGAACAGTGACAAGTCCTATTAACGCTAAGACAAAATTCTTCACACAACATAAACTTCCTGGAAACTCACCGGCCAAACCTTTTTTTCACCCCTGAAACAGCTTAACTAGTCACAGCCACAGTCAGACTCACTTCAAAATCCCCAAGTAACCTCAAACCCATTTCCACATCTTCATCCCGACTGGGGATTAGATTTCAGGCCAAATCAAAACAAGTCACTTCGTTAGAGGTAATTACACAGGTAGCCTACCTCGCTGGGTAAACAAACATGGCTGCCAGCTGACACCCTGAAGACAGATCAAAGCGTGGGCCTGACAAGGAACGGGAGGAGAACATTCAAACACTGGCTTGTTAGCCACTCACATTCTCTCATTTTCTCTCACTTGTGCACAACTAGCTGTGTGAATGTGTTCATGGCAGCGTGCGCACGGATCACACACACCCTCTTCTTCATGCACTTCCTTTATATGGGCAGGGGGATTCTGCAGTTGAAAGATGGAGAGGAATCAGAGGTGAACAGAGCGACCTTTACAGTAGAGCTGCATGTGAGAACAGTGTGTTTTAATGGTGCAGAACAGCAGGGGTGTACTGCATGTACAGTGCTAGGGGTGGTGCTCTGCTTTGGTGGTGTGTGTGTTAGCCTGGTGAGGAATGACATCGGACATGGTGGATGTGGTACCTGTCAATGTGGCTCTTTTCTATGACAAGTCTATAATAATAGCCACTTTCATGCCTTGTTCCACTTATTCCTAGTCTCACGTCATCTTAACCTTTTCAACGTTGGACCTCCTTTCAAGCACCGCACCATTTATCTGACAGTTGTATTTGAAACATTTTGTAATTTTAGCATTTTTAAATGACAAATTCAGGCCCATTGTTGACCATAACTTTTGCCAAAATACTAAATACACATGCGTCGCTCTCTCTGTTTCGCTTTCTTCCACACCCTGCAGCCTCCAATCGAGCCACAGTGTTGTTAGGGCAGCCAGGCAAGGTTATTCTTCCTTTCCCTAACATGCCAGCCTACCCGTGTACAATAGAGCAGAGTGTATGTGGGTTGCAGTGAATAAGGTAAGAGATGTTATCTAATCGCCGCATGGAAAGAGAGCAGCGGGAAGCCAGACAGTCTCCACTGAACACCAGCTGTCCATTTTGGTCGTTCTATTTGTTTTCTCTCCCTCTCATCAGCGTTATACATTGTTCTTGTGTAGCTCCTTTATCTCTCCATCTCTTTAATATTCATTAAGAACAGATATAGATCGGGGTCTGTGCTATGCTACTTTACTAATGACAATCTTACTGATTGGTGGAACAGAAGCTGCTGTAAGAGATGGCTCCCATGTATTGCAGCTTAATATGCTGCTACATGCATACACCTAACAGAGAAAAGGGAACAAAAGTGGTAGGATATGTACTGAGTGCAGTATTACAGACATAATGACACAATGTGAAATATATTGTAGCATCTAAAATTTGAGCATATTAAATGAAGCAAATGCAAAAACCAAGAAAGAAGCAGCTTTTTCCACTGTAAAAAATGACCTCAAACAAACTAAACAATTCAAGCATCAAAAGCGGACTTTGAGTCAATCAGAGACTTTTGAATTTGACCATCATTTTCTTTCCGCACATGATGTTGCAAATGCTGAGAGATGATGTTCGAGGCCACCGCTGCCGACTTCAAACAGATCCAGAGAATATATTTCGAAGATGAGATCTTGAAACCACACGCACCACTAAAACACACTGGGCTCAGCCAACAGGGTGTCATTCTCTGTTGGATCCGCTTGCACACAGCACACCACACAAACCTCCCCAATTCCAGCTCTCCTGCCTCCGTCATGACCACAATAGCAAACAGGAAAACCAGGCAATGGAACACACACGCACGACGAGACAAAATCGTTCACATTTCAAAAAAACAGGCGCACATGCTCGCACACAAGCAGCACGTACAGTGGCTGTGGTAACCTTGATGATGGTTTAAGAGTGGGCTCGCCAGGAGCAGAGGATGAAGGGAGAGTTTAGGGTTACTGTTTCCAACTGGAACACAGCAGAATCCCCTCTGGCTCCACTCGGACCAGTCATAAACACCTAATTACTGCTGGAAAATGTCATGTGGGTAACAGGAATATTGATCCGTCTAAACTCAGTACACATTTATGCCCCCAGGAGACACCATATTTTAAAGGTTTTGGCTGTGTATTCACAGCTTATACAGTTGATTGCGTTTACAAGGTGTTTTTTTTTTTTTTTTTTTTTACATATTTATAAATTGATAGCAAAAAGTAGCATATACAATACTAAAAATATGAACAGTGCTTGAACATTTGGTCTTAAATCTGTTGCCTGAGGAAAAGTCCAGGATTTGATCAGGGCTAAAAGGAACACATACATATGAAGCTTGAATCTTTGAGGTTAGTGGTTTATTATGGCCATCTAGTGAGCAGCAGAGACATGACACTTGGCAGCAGACTAACTACCCAGCACACAGAAACTAATCATGGCCAGTGAAACTGGTTGGACTGTGAGTAATAACGCTGCATTTACAGTCACTGGTGACGAGTCATAACCTGTGGATGACCAGAAACTACCATCATTTCAGTTTCCACACAGAGGGGAGCCGCTGAGCCTTATTACAGGACAATACGACAATTATTAAGGTGGGGGGGAGGCCTGAATCTTGTATTTCATTTTATTTTTTTTTAAAAAGTGAGGCCCTCTCATTGAACCCTCACATTGACAATAAAATAAAAAAGAAAATAAAAATAATAACATCAGTACATCCCCTTTCTGACTTACTCTGTATCAGCTAGTTTCTCTTCTCATTCCTTGTTTTGTGTTACTGACTCAGCAACTGTGGGGTGTGTTTTGACACTCATGCTGAACACCTGGCTCACTTACCTGATTAAGTAAGCTCTTACCCTGCAGCTTAACAGTGAAGCACAATTAATACGCCCTTAAAGCTACCTTACATGCTCCTCTCTTAGATGAGTTATGGTAATAAATCCATGCATATAAGTAGTAAATATTGATACCAATTTGGATGCAAAGTCATTGTGTTACTTGCTTAAAGTATAGATTTATTATTGGGTGCAAGGTGAGTGAGTTGCACCTGCATCCAATTTTGTGCAATGTTCATACATATAAGTTCAGTATTACAGCTGCAGGCTTGATATTATTTATTAATGACTTTATTATGATGGATTTTATTAATGACTTTGAGAGATTTTTTTTTTACAACCTGTCTAATCAAGTTATTGTTCGTGTTAATGCTAATAAATGTTGGATAACGCATTAATAAACAGAAAGGGTGACTTAGCCAACGTTTCATCACGGTAGGCTACCTCAGGGATAAAATGGGCTATGAGAAATTATTGTTGCGGAAATGAGGTGACATTTGAGTGGTTTTTCGTTGTGGTTTCCCGTTTCTAATAAAAATCGTTTGCCTCCGGGATAATAAAGACCGCACACCCTGTCATGGAGCGGCTGGCTCGGCGGCGCTGAGCCTGTCGCCGCACGCCCTCCGTCTCTTCCGTGAAAACTTTGCTGTGAGCGTCAGACCACTCCCTCCCTCCGTCAGTGAAGGCAGGGTCAGCCTCCTACACTACTCGTTTCACCGCTGCCATCAGACTTTTCAGGACTATGTACGCAGCCGAGAATGGCGGAGGCCAACGCGCTTGAGGAGCTGCAGTCGGAGCTCACCTGCCCCGTGTGTTTGGAGCTGTTCCGCGACCCGGTGATCCTCGAGTGCGGACACCACTTCTGCCAGGTGTGCATCATCCAGTGCTGGGAAGCCAAGGCGGACGAGCTGTCGAGCTGCCCGAAGTGCAGAAAGTCCTGCGGCCGCAAACTGCGACCCAACTCGCTTCTGTGCAACGTCGTGGACAGCGTGCGGAGAGCCGGGGTCATGAGCACGGCCGCGGGGCTGAGCGGCTGGGACCCGGAAGCTGCGCCGGAGGAGCCGGAGGAGCGGGAGCCCGGGTCCAGCATGAGCAGCGTGGCCTCGTCCATCGGGCACTGGCCGCGCCTCGGCATGGATATGTGCGAGGAGCATGAGGAGAAGCTGAAGCTGTACTGTGAGGACGATCAGCTGCCCATCTGTCTGGTGTGCGGCATGTCCCGGGATCACAAGACCCACAACGTCATCCCAATAACCGAGGCTTTTGAAAACTACAAGGTACTCTCTCACTGGATGAGCTTAGACACGTTTCTTTCTGCTAAACCTCAATGATGTCAGGCACAAGGTCTGGCAAAACCTCAGTTTCCACAGACCACTTCCTGCTTTCACACAAATGGAAATATATAGAACTAATTTCTCAAGTTTTAGGGAGTGCCTTCTTCCACCATGCTACTTGTTCTTGGGAGGAAGCTTACATCAGTCTTTCCAAAATGTCAAATTAAACCAATACTTAATTTACTAAACAAACAAAGCTCCTCTGGCTTTACAAAACAGGCCTTTCACAGCTGTTCCCTGTGTGCAGCCTTTGGGCACTGTGTGTTTTACAGGAATTCAGCAGCCCACTGTGAGCTCCTCTGAACTCCCCTACACTTTTAACCTGGCAGCTGATCATCATCAGTGTGTGTGAAGGCTCAGTCTGAGAGGCCTCTCTGTCTGTTTCAACAGGTTTTACTGGGGCTGAATTCCCGTTCTGTCTAAAACTTCGGGGAGCGTGGGCATCATATGACTCCCATCAGAGGAGATGTTGTTCAGAACCATGCAACCAATCCAATTAACTCTTCGTTGAGATATAACCTGGTTTAGCGACGCCGCTTTTTAACCTTGTTTTGCATGTGATTGTGTGTTTCTGCTGCAGGATAAGCTGTCTGTCGCTCTGGAGAGGGTTCAGCAGCAGACAGAGGAGGCCACGCTCTTCCAAAGACAGACCAATGAAAAGATCCTCCTCCTTAAGGTACTGATATATGTGTTTATTTGTTTATTTGTTTATCTTGACGACGATCCCAGCACACAAAATAAAAGAAATACTTGTGTGTATACGTCGAGCAGAACCAGAAATTCTGGTAGCGAAGCAGCATTCACATACATTCCTCCACCTTTACCTGTCTGACAGACGTGAGTGATGGATGAGTAACCCTGATTATGGCTGGTGGTGACACAACAGGTTGTTACTCAGCGCTGTTTGGACGTGATGGTTTTCGTGTTTTGCTCATGCAGAGGTCCCTCCTGAAATTAGAGAGCTGAATAATAAACATTCACACACGTCACGTCGTGTTTGTCTTTCTCACACTCTGCTCTTTCACAGGTGGGCGCACGCACCCACACACACACACACACGCACAAACACACACGCAATGTACAGCAAGTACAAGTGTAGGTTGAAAGATCATATCCTGACAAGTGCGGGCCTCTTTATCTTTAGCTGATCTCAAGTCAAGTTTGACAGCCATACCTGGGGATGTTTCTCCTCTCACAACCAAAGTCACCTGAGTGGTCTCCATAGTTCACACTGGCACAGAGAAAGACTGGCGGCAGAAACAAGCTGAAAGACATGAACACATTGTGAATAAACGGCCTTCTTTCATTAAGTAACAATCAACTACACAGTTTAACTGGTGTGCAGAAGGCGAATTCTGTGCCATGTGTGGCCAGTGGCTGTTTTGATTACTTAACAAAATAACGATACTCGAAAGCAAGCCAACTTACCCTTACGGTCGGGGGCTAAAATATTAGGTTAAGTACAAAACCTAGCTAACCACCGGCACGTTGCGCGCCGTTAACTAGCTAACGTCCTGTAAACAGCTACAGCGGTACAAACAACGGAAGCAGAGGAAATCATGGTCATTACAGCTAACGGTACCTTCTTGATTTGGGCAGCCAACGTTGGGTGTTGGCTCTGGGAAGCCTCGTAATTGGAGTTTACAGTGAAGCAGCTTCGCTTATCCCGCGGAGAAGCATCGGTCCTAGCGAAAACAAAGCGAACGGACCGACCTGCCCACCGCTACTCATCGCTGCCTTGTTAATCAAACTGTGGATAAATATTAATATCCCATATAAATATTAAGCTAGGCCTTAAGCTGGTGGCAACAGATGAGCACACACAAAGCATAACCACGATTTTTTTACGGCTTAGTAAACAACACACCAGCGTCAAACTAATATAATGAAAGCGAAGACTTCCGGTATAAACTTTCAAATTACACGATTCAATGATCAAGTACGTTGAATAGTAATTCATCCAAGGAAGAATTTGGACTAACGTTAAACAATGAGGTAATTGTTGATCGAAGGCTTTGAAAGAGCATTTAGACTGTGATGTTTGGAGATACGATTCACAGAGATCACGAAGAGATATATCGAGAAAATATGCTTGGTTTTTTTTGAACAAGGTAGTTTTATGTGGATACATAAAAAAAAATTCCTAGGCAGATTAAACTGCACTGGGGGCAATCCTCAATGCGTATCAGATACAGTCACCTCCAGGTGTATACTTTTGCAGGTATTTAGCACTTTTATTTTGAATGTATCATTTCCATGTTTCGTGTTGTTTTATGGTTTCCGCTGACTACTTGACGAAGCTGGTTCATACCGCCCTGTTCCGGATCTGCAGTCTGTAATTATGCTGCGTTGAAGTACCTTCGGAAATACAGGTTATTACGAGTGTAGCGCACATGTTCGAGCACAAAAAAGTGGTAAACAAACGCGTTACTCGCACATTTTTTACATATAGTCAGCCAAGATGTTGACAAGAAAAGATGACAACTAAAAACTTTTGGCGAGTTTGTTAGACACAAATATCAAATGCGGCACTTTCGGAATCTATTATTGAAATACATAATTCTACATGAATTTCTGAAGAAAAATGGCAGCCATAGGTTAAAATAGCTTTTTTACTGTCTATTTTACAATTTGTGACCAAAATGGAGTCCGAAAGAAAAGTATAATTACAAAATAATAACGAAACAACAATGCAATTTTAATAGTGTTAGTAACCTACCTAGTAACGAGGTGTTTACAGTGCCACATCAGCTGATTTGTGTGTATCTCCCACAGACAATACACGGACTAAATTAGCGCAAGAAAATGAATGTAGTTTAAAGAAAATGACATTGCGTGGCAACAAGGTAACGACAAATGTGAACATACCGTTAGAAGACATGGAGAAACGTGCTCATTTTCGGTGCAAGTAACACTTTTGAGGATGAAGCGGGAGTAGTCCTTTAAATAGGAGGGGGTCTTACGTCACGGATAGGATATCCTTGACTGTTGCCCGAAATCATCTTCAAAAGTTGTAAATTGGTTTTAGATACACAAAAATGGTCAGTCTTGGGGAAATCATTTTCTACGAAAGCGCCCAGTTGCGCAACAGAAATGTAGATATTTACTAAAGTCACTCAGCTGTCTGGCACTGGATAAATGATCCTTTTTCACTATTTGACTTTCACTTTCACCTCCACATACTGTACCATACGGCTCACAGCGGGGTCACTGAAAAGTTCAGCTGTTATCATCAGAAACGATGGCGAAGAGCAGCTGATTGCATTTCTCTAATCTCCTACTCAACTACGTTCCCTGACATGGTTCATTTATGGACGGTGGTGGATGCATGGTGCATGTAATGAATTATGTGTCAGGGTGATGTCAGGTTTTCTTGAACAGCTACACTGCCCAGTCAAGGACAAAACCACAGCTGAGGCCACTGAGCTGCTCCACTGGAACACAGGGGGATGATGTGCAAGGGAAGTTCAAGGGAGCTTCAGCAGGGGGTAAACATACTCCAGTCATCTTACTATCACTTACTTGTCCAGCACTGATAGTCTATGATAACATATACAGCCATTATATTTTCATGTTAATGTTATTTCAACCCAACTGTACTATTAGAATATTTCTGATACGGTGTGACCTAATGAATAATGAAAGTTACAAAGTTACAAACTGTGCAATTTTTTCCATGTGCAATTTCTCAAAACCTTGTGCAATTCTTTTCAAATATTTTCCATTGGCTATATATTTTTTATAATCTTTTTGTATAAAATGTACATATATATAGTAAACTTTTATTTTGTATTTTGTATGTTTTTATTCTCTTATTATTCCTGCTACTATTGCTTTTTGCCTGTAACACCCTAATTTTCCTAGCAGGGGATTAATAAAGTTTTATCTTATCTCTTATCTTCAAGTGCTGTTTCTGTTTTGTTTTTGTAGTCATGACAGTGCTGTAGTTAACACTGAGACAGATTGAAAAGCCTGCTCTTATCAAAGTGTCTCCTACATGTAACGCATTTGTGGAACTGACTACATCATACCCTGGGCACATTGTCAATATGCTCCTTTAAACAGGAAGGACTTTAGACAAGGTGATAATACTGTGAATGAGGAGGTTTTGGTTGACCTTGTGATGCTGCAGAAGAAAGACCTGGCACTGCAAGTCTGAGCCTCTTTAACACACATTCAACCAAAGTTTAGCCTGTAGCTCCCTCCAGTGTTCAGAAAATACACCAGGCTGTAGAGACGCAAGGAGGAAAAACATTGCAGTACAAATTAATCACACTTTCCCAGAAAATACACCGTCAGGACTTAAGCTTCCTCACAGTGCAATTCCTCATCTCTGACATGCAATAGGCCTATTATGAGAATCCCAAATACGTGGAAGCAAGGCACTGCACTTTCAAGTCTTTTGATGAATTAGTGATTAATACTGACTCCCTCTTGTTTTGGATGAGGCAGATATTGCAAAGTACTAATGAGTACAATGAGAAGGATGGGAGTTTTCGTTTTGGGATGAACTGCTCCTTAAAGTAGGCTGTCTTCATTTCTCGTTTGGCTTTGTTAATGAACACCGATGGGACCCCGCTGTGATGAGGCAGGGGCAGCACTCAGGGTGGGGAGAGAATTATGCATCTGACCTGGGGAAAAAAATGGAAATCTCTTTGCTTTGGATGTTTCAAGCATGAAAAGTAACTCACCCAATTGCATCTGTACCAATGGATCAATGCCGAAATGTGGTTTGAGATGGTAAGAAAAGGGGGGAGAAGCATGTGAGGCTTTGATGAAAGAGTAAAGGAAACTGAAATTGTGATGGGTGAACAGAGATTGCAGCATTATGAATATTTCAGGCTGTTTCACAGCACCCAGCAGCACGCTCATTACAGATCACTTTCACCAGTCACAACCTGCTAAACTCATTCATTTACATGTGTAGTTTTCTGTATAGTATACATGTCTGCCATTGTAGTAGCTTAATTATGGATGAAATGTTCCAAGAGGCTGGAGTAAAATTACCAGTATTAGAGCTGATGCTACACAGGGCGACAAAACACAAGAAAAATTATGGCTCTTGAATAAATCATAGTTATACGTACTTATTCAATTGCAATTGGTATATTCTATTCACAAGATGTACTTTAGCCAACTAGGCTGGAAGTGTAACGGCTGGTACAAGTAGGGTAATCAGGGGAAAGACCCAAATGCAGACTTCTGAGGAGCAGAGATGGTTTAGTTCAGTGATTTTATCGTGAAAATCAAAAATACAGACGGCTTATGGGATAGTGAGGCAATTCAAACTCCAATAATCAGGCAAAAAGGTCAAAACAGGCTAGTTTTAGGTTTACAGACAAACACAGATAACAGACAGAAAGAGATAGAAAGAAAAGGCACGGAAACTTAATAATCTAGCAAGGAGTAAAGGAAGTGAGAAGGTGTGGAGAAGGTTGATTAAGGAATGAGGTGCAGGAGTGGAGATGGCCAGGTAACCGCAGGACTAACGAGAAGTGGGACCAGGTGTGCAGACGGGGAAAGGAGGGAAAGTCTGGGGGCATCTGGTGGAAGGGTGGAGAATGGCAGCTCTGTGGAGGAGAGGAACATGCACAGCAGGGGAGGGTGGCTGGAGACAGGGGCCGAAAGCGGTGTGGTTGAAAAGGGGGAACTGAGGAGAGGATTGTGACAGGAAGTCTATAACATTAAGCATCTGTCAGCGACACAACACCGGTGAGGAGGTAACAGCTATAACACTGATCACATGGTTGGAGTCGCAGATGCAGCATTGTTTTGAGACACTGAAATTTGTGTCTGGGATGTTACAAAACATCCTGTCAATAAATCTATAGTGTCTTCCATACATTTAGTGCATTCCAATGGAGTAGTGTAGAATCCCAATGTTAATGTAATGAAAAGAACAATAAAACACTGGAGGCTAAAATGAATGAAATGAATTAAATCATGAATTAAAAGAAATAAAAAGTCCACATATTAGAATGTTAAATAAAAAAAAAATCTAATGTTTATAAAATATATGTAACCATGGTGAGAATCAGTCTCCTGTCTGT
>JAPZEA010000010.1:7968784-7982785 GCA_029783685.1 Heniochus monoceros
GTGTGTGTGTGTGTGTGTGTGTTTCTGCTTATGGAGTTGTGTTTGTGAGTATCACCTGATGTGTGTACACGCACAAATGTGCGCGCTGATGTATAGAACAAAGCTTCCTGCGGCCTTTATCTCAGCATTGGTTGTTTTGCGGAGCGTGTCGGCTGCTGATAGCCGCTATCAGCCGCGGCCATGCTACTCCATCGCCCAGCCTCACGGTTTTTCTTCCCACATTGCCATTCCTCCCTCACTCCCTCCTTGCCGCATTTCCTTCTTTTTTCCCTCATTCCCTCTGACCCCTAATCCCTGTGTCTTCTCCCCATCTGTCTGACTAAGTTCCCAACTCAAACTCATTGCCAAAGTCACATATTTACAACTTAGCTCATGTTTTTAATACCATTGAAAATGCACATTCAAATAAATATGCTTGCTCCTTGACGGTGGTGGTATAGTGGATTTGTAGTAGCTGCAAATCCAGCAAGATAAATTCTTCTTGTATTTCTAGACCTGCCTGGTGAATAAACTTATTTGGAGTGTAATCCTGATTCTGGCGTGAAAGATAAATTAAAGATCCCTTGAGATGTGAGTAAATCCTACACAATGAAAGAGAATCCGTCCACAAGCTCTCCAGCTTGCGTCTCACTACATTAGCTGTTATAGCGTTTGAGAAAGTCTGTACCTGCATTTTAAAGTCCTGCATTAAGTCTGCAGAAACTTGGCTCAGCAGTCCATGTTGTAATTGGTGTTTAAGAGGATAGACATGGCAACCAACAACCAGTTACAGTAAAGTAATGGGAAATGTCTTGAAGGTTGCAACAGGGGAAGGTATATATTTAGTGATTGTGATTTAGTGAAGTGAAGTGATTAAGGGACCAATGTCAGGAATATTTACAGTATTTACCACACAGAGTGACAGGCTGTACACGGACGATGCATTTATCTTAACAGCACTCTGGATTGCCAAAAAGGGTTGCACCAAAACTTCCTTAGGAATTTCCCTTTAAAAGGTCAGCATACAAAGGAATTCCAGAGTTTTAACAGGGAAATAAACAATAGTTGGAGAAATGACTCATAATAAAAGCACGTAACGCAGTCATAGTCAGTTGGTCAATCAGCAGTGTGAGAGTTTTACGTCATTGTAACCTGAATATCTTTGGATTTTGTTGGACAAAACATAACAGCAGAAGATAGCACCTCAGACTTTGAGTTCACCAATCCATACGTAATGCTTTAGGCTGTCCTAGAGCATGTCAGCCATGCTTTCTCATTACCACTTGTGACAAATCTCCAACTGCATTCACGTCTTTTCAGTGCCAGAGTAAAACTGGGGCCAGATTAATTCCATAATTCTGCAGAATCTACGATAGTAAGCAGCCATACTGTGGAGAAAAAAAGAAACTGTGGTGCTCCCACATGGTGACTGATACTAGGACTGCCTGGCTGAGATCTGTGCTTTCACACAGCGCATTTGTCTGTTGGCTGACATAGAGGACTGCACCCGAAAACGAAAAACCCTGATTTTGGCTTGGTGAAGATTAGAGATGCTAGCCCAGTGATTGAAGAGCCTCTCGGAGTGGATGCATGAGCAGCCCATTCAGCTGCACATAAAAATTACCTTTATGAATTACACTTGAAGGCTTATGCAAGTTTAGAATCCATTTTCCAGATCTGCAGTTTCCTTTTGTACAGGCCATTCACTTTGAGGAAAAGTACACAGTAAATGCTCTTTCAGTTCATTTCATTCACACCGTAAAGAGAAGTTGTCCTTTGTTGGTCGCTTGCGACAGAGCATTGATGATGAGATTTTATTTCATTTTTTTTGATGCTACAGAGGAAGCGAAGGAAGGAGGGGAACTGGAGACATAGAACAGGGGGGATGGATGAAAAACAGAGTGAATTAGTGGCTCAGTTTAAATAGGCCCTCAGGCAGCCTCGCGGCAATGCCAGACTGCTCAATTTGGCTCAAGGCCTTTGTCGCATGCCATACCTCATTTCTCTCACACTTTTGTTGTCACTTTCCACTTTATATTGCCTAATAAAACATTTAGTCCATAGAAATGATTTAAAACATAATAAGGCCTCCTGTGGACGTATGTATCTGTGCAGAAATGTGGATGCAAAATGCCCATGAAGTCATTTTCCTCCTACGCAGAAGCTTTCTCCTCTTGTCTGACTGTTCGCAGCTCTGTCTCTCTCTGTCTCTCTCTCTCTCTCTCTCTCTATCTCTCTCTCTCTCTGTCTCTCTCTCGCTCTCAATCTCTCTTTAGTCAGCCACTTCAGGTGAGGAGGTTTGTGACTGTGGAGCTGTTTGAGTTGCTCTATAGGAACCCGCGAGTGGAACAGCAGAGTGGATGTGACTCTCAACCAAGTTCAAGCACAGCTCTCCACGCACCATTTTCCCTTGTAACAGAACATGTTTCCTGGCAGCCGAGTGTCGCTGGAGGGCCACTTTCAGGGACAGGCACAGCACCTGCGTGGCTTCAGTGGGGTTTGTTCCACATAAGTATTAGCTCTGTTTGTGATTAGGGAATCACATCCGTGCCTAGAATCCGATGACCCTTAGTCGGTGGGCCCTTGAATACTCTTATGCATACAGAATGCTGCAGTGTCATTTGTTGTGCAATAGTCTCATGTGGCTTTGCATTACATAAAACCCCAAATGTTTCATCTATTTTATCTTTGACTTGTGTTGCATTCTAAAATGATTATCCTGCCTCATAATCTAGGTTAATTAGTAACTGTAATGGGATTCATTCTCAGAGTCAGACAAAGGGTAGGATTAGGCATCTCAGCAGCATTTATTTGGCAGGAAACCCAAAGTATATGCTGTGAGTACAACAGTCCGTGCACCACAGGGCATGTCTATCAAGTACATTTACATACGGCAGTAACAGACACACATGGCAGGCAGCAGAGGGGGCTTTCTTGTAACAACAAAACCAGCTGAGCAGGTGTTGCAGTATGAAGTGTGGAGATAATGTTGAGTCTGGTTAGTGAGATGACACAAAACAGCAACGTGAAAAAACAGTTTCACACATCCAGCCTACTACTATTTAATTGACTTCAAATGAGGCTTAATGTTGACACAGTTTCTCTTGACTATCCCCCAATATTAAATACGCCAACATTGCTCCACTGTGTGGGTCTACAATAGATGCCACTAGCCTGATTAGCCACAGAATGTGCTAAATTCAACAGGCTAACCAGCAAAATAGACACAAGAAGTAAGTAATGCAACATAAAAACGACGGTCTTGCAAAATCCAAAACTTAAAGGTTTGCAGTTGATATCAGTCCATTTTTGAGCTTCAGCATTGAAACAAATCCCACTCTGTATTGGCCCTCAAAGCAGTACAGAGTAAGATTATTAGTGCATGCATGTACCTTAAGAATTTTCAGTTGTTGTGGGAACATTTCCATCAAGTTAATCCACCAGGTCTTCACCTCTTTGGATGGTGAAAGTAGATGCAGACTTTTATGTTGGTTCTTGCAGTCAACAACAGAGAAATTGGCTTTGCTCGTAATGTTACCTTCCACATCTTTGTGTTACCAGAGTCAGCGTTATAGTGAGAAAAAACTTAGTTACCGGGTGTAACTCTAGTTCTATGAGTACATGTGTAGCCATGTACCTGCATGTTATCCCAGCCACAGTAAAGCACATTATTTTTACTATGCTAAAACTTTTAGCACAGTAACGGCTGTATTGCAAATTCTATGTTGTGGAGGAACGTGACACCAGTGACAGTTACGCAACAGTCCCTATTGTGTGTGAGCCAAGTCCCTCCCAAAGCTTCCAAAGAGTGCTGGGATGCATAATGGACTGATTTGGTCCATGAGGTGGCATGAAGGAGCAGGGGCCTCCTGCTTGTCATACCAGTATAGTCTGTGTGTGTGTAGCCTGTCAGCAGTCGTGTAAGCAAACCACATCTGACTGGCCAGCAGCCTGAAATGGACATGCAGGGTCGTTAATGAAAAATGACACAATGGGACTAACCATTAAATGGTTGTTAGTAGATTAATGATCTGTTTTATCTCTTTTGCTTTGCTTTCTCGCTATTCAAATTAATCAAACTATTGTACTGTTTAACATTACTATTATTGCTATCATAGAGCACTCCTTGAAAGCCTGTCCTTCCCAAATGAAAGTGTGACTGTGCTGGCCTCGCTACAATAGACAAAACAGTCTTGTCTCAAACATCTCCCCCTTCATTGGCTCTGTGTGCATTCACCTCTCCCTCCTTCCTGCCCTCACTTTCTTTGCTCCTTGTCTCCGTTGCTCAGCAGAGGCCCCCGAGCCCTGTGGAGTGCACATCCATTTTGAACCCCGAGGATGTCAAGCCCGCCGTTGGTAAATGAGCAAGCTAACCTGTGGCTTTCAGTCTCCCTGCTTGCACTTACCCTTTTCTCCATCTCTACCACCCATTCCATGTTTCCTTAACATCCTCTCCCTTTTTTCTCACACCGGCAACACTTTGTTGTAAAACCAACCAACCTGGCCAGACTCTGCAAGCCCTGCTGATAGATAGATACTCTGTAAAGGCTGTTTTATTCACAGCGCCTTGTAACAAACAGATAGCCTCAAGTCAAATTTTGTATATCACATTCAGTGTTCTCTTTGAATTAAAGCATAACACAGAGTGGTCTAATACAAGAGCAGGGCATATATTTTAGATGTGATAAGTGCATGAAGCAGATGCACATTTGACAGCAAAGTGACTCACAGATAAATGATAGATTTCCTGCAAAGTTTCATACAAACACCCTGTTCCCTGCTTGCCACTTGGAAAAGGAATGGGTTTCATTTTAAGAGGAAGGCAGCGTGTTGCAGATGTTGCGTGAACAGGGGCTCGACATCAGAGATAGACACACAGAAAACAAAGCCCAGGGCCAGCGCATGTTAAACATGTTCATTAATTTCTGTAGTTTCTCTCCTGCTGGCCCTGCTTGCTTCCTGGACGTGCTGTGGATCTCAATAGGCTTTGGATCCCCGCTCGCTTTTTCGATGCACACACAAAAATGCCCTGAGAGAGGGAGGGAAATAAGAGAGAAAGACAGAGCGGGAGGCAGCGTGATAAATAAAGAGAGATGACGGAAATGAAGAGATAAAGAACGTATGTCATAGGAAATGAATGAGAGAAATTATGGCGGGCCTGCTAGACAGAAAGAAAGCACGCTAATTAACTAACTCTGCAGTGTCTGCAATTATACGTCCAAGTCAACAATAAAATAAAATGTCATTGGCATCAACTTTTATTTACATCTGGACAATGAGTAAGCGTCTGCACACTGCAGAAAATGCTGACACGGCTCTTTGGATGTTACGGTAATGGCTGCACGGCTCGGTCGCCAACTGTATTAGCAGCTTGTGACCCATACAGGCAGTTTGCTTTATCTTTAATCAGTCGGCTCTACAGGTTAACACTTAACCAGTGACGCTAGACCAGTTTGAACTGTTTTAACTGTGCATGGCTGGAGGGCACAAAAAAGGACCCCATCAGTGAGCTGCTTCCTGAAGCCCCACTGTTCCACTAGGCCTTCATGCAGCGCTCCATCTCTCTAAAGAAACTTCAAAGGCAGGCATTTGCAGACCCAATGTAGGCGTTAACCTTTGACTCAGAGGCTCTCTCTGTGCAAACAGGGACAGTCTAATTGATGCTACGCACTGCAGAAAAGGAATAACTTGTCCTTGTGGATTACTGCCATAGAATAGAGTGCTTTAATTTCCGCCTCTTATATGGAGACAGACAGTGGCTGCTCATCTACTGTAGCAAAGTGGCTACAGTTTTTTAAGACCTCTAGTCACCAATAGTTTGCATCTACTAATGTTTCTGTATATGGCTGCAAAAAGTGCTGATTTGAATAAAGTAACAATCAATAAAATTAATATAATTGCAGTTTTCAACTGTTACAGGTAGCAGAATTCATAGGTGACGAAAGCAAAGAACTAATATACACTAAAATGATTTTTATAAATTAAAAAAATATAGTCTTTAGGGACCACTGGGATAGGTATGGATTTGTAGATAAGGAGGAATGGCTGGGTGCAGTTTTCCACAAACCTCATGGCCCTGAGATGGTCAGATACCGGCATCGCGGCTGCAGATTGACTCAAGCCCCTGTCGCTCCTTGTCTCCCCAGATAATGCTGAGTGGACACACGGTTCACTCTGGTTAATTTTCCACCTCATGTCCTGGCTCCATCTCAGAGAGATGGAGAGAGCGATAATCTAGACTGATAAAGGCATGTGGTGACTGAAGGAAGGTAGCAGGGGCCCTCTGTATGATTGCATTTTGTGTGTATTTACTGCTAACCACATTACTGGCCGTTTAAAGGACAATAGGCTTGCTAATAAGCATGAAACATTTGGTAGATGGATTGGTGGACGCAGGAAAAGCAGACAGATGTGTTGATGGGGTGCATATCTGTGACGTGTGTCCACTTACAGATGGACACAGGTTGTCTTTCATGCTGGATGCCAAGTACACATTGTTGTAATCTGAAATTGTAATATACGTTGTGAGAAGGTTTCCCTATGCACATGTCTTCATGGGGTCTTTACTTAAGCCCTCTTATTACCAGCCGTTACAGCGTGGCTGGTATTGTTTTCATCTTGTTAGTCTGTGTGTGTCATCATGGTAAAACGTGGTCCTGGAGACACCTATTATAGCCAGAACTACCACAGAAGTGGTTTTGTGTATGTTCCAAGGTGTTTATATATCTGTGGACAGATGTCAACACAACAGTTTCGCAAGCCTGCAAGATGCAGTCATGAAACTGTACAGGTGTGTAGTCAAGATCAAAATGAAGGTCAGGGTCGAGGATGGATGCGATCTGAGCAAGGGCATCGGAAATAGGGGGAGGAAGTGGGGAAGCGGCCATTGGCCTCCACAGTTTACGCTACTGGACCATATTCGTTTTAAGTGGCAGATCACTGTATCACAGTTTGAGTCATTCCCAACTCTAAAACATGAGGTAAAACTAGAGAGCATCTTGAGATGGGACCACACCAGCCGTAACACCAAATCGGTGTATATGGCGCAATGGAACACATGACATGAGTCAACTTTTAAGTGATGTCAGTATTAACATATATGCATTTCGCTGAAAAATTCCATCGTTTGATTCAAAGAATGTACAGCGTCACAACCGTGTGAGATGCAGTGCTGAAACTGAACATGTGTGTAGTTGAGATCAAAATGAAGGCTGAGTTTGGAGTTGGCCGTGGTCCAACCAAAGAGGACTGAGGACTCATATAATAATGACTACTGAGTACTTATGGGTCAGAACCTCAACATGTTGACAGCCATCACGGCTGATTTGATCCAATTGCAAGATGATCTGTAGTTTTGAACTCTGTCCAACACTGTCTCAGCATCACAATGCTGTGATGTGAAATATGGGAGCTGTAAGATGGAACAAGAAGCTCTGACATGGCTTCCCACACTGTCATATCAATAATGAATCAACAGTGGAGCCGAGGTTTCCGTTTACTTAAAATACTGTTAGAGGGAGCCGTACTTAATTTTTTGGTTCAGTCATAATGGTGATATTCATGGTGATTTAAAGGCTGTCTTCATTAGAGTGCCATGTTATGTCTCTTTGCCAGTTGACTACCACTCACACAGCTAACTCCAGCCAAGCTGCGGCAAGCAGAACATTGTGTATGTGTGGAGTCTTTTGCATCCAGCCGGTTGTTTTTTTCCTTGCCAGCCAGTGGTGTGTTGCGACTGAGGATACTGTCTGTCATGAAACACAATGTGCACCTTTTTCTTTTGTCTCTGGCACTGCACATCATTATTTTAGGAGGAAATCCTCCAAAACCTATTTTGTTTATTTGTGCTTGTGAAGGGCTTTATTTGTTCTAATTTTGTGCACAACACTACAAGGACGCTTTAGCAGGGCAAAGTGTCATTAGGGTTGCATCTGTCTGCACTGAATGACTCCCACATGGCATCTAGTATTGAGGCTAATGCGTGCCCCT
Organism: Heniochus monoceros; assembly: GCA_029783685.1. Lineage (NCBI taxonomy): Eukaryota > Metazoa > Chordata > Actinopteri > Chaetodontiformes > Chaetodontidae > Heniochus > Heniochus monoceros. The sequence continues at coordinate 7,976,753 of JAPZEA010000010.1, forward strand.
AAACACTTATGGTTGTTCAAACACAAACGCACAAGCCCTTCAGCCACAGGTGGAAGGTTTGGAAATTGAAAGGGTTGCTGAACCGTTTCCCTTCGCCTTGGATCCCAAACAGCACCCATGGGCAAAGAATGTCCTTGTGTTTTAAACTGTCTTTGAAGCCTTTGAATTTTCACTTGGTTGACATTGATACTGATTTAGCCGTGCTTTTTCTTTACAGGATACAGATCTACTGGACATCGCATATATAAAAGATGCCAGAAATGGAAAGTGCACGAAAACGCCAAAGGTAAGCAAGGATTTAACTAATCTGACTTTGCTTGTCCAGCCCTGGTGCTTGGATACACATATGAAAACAGATTTATTCAGATGCCTTGTGGTTGTTTTTTGTCTATGCAGTGGGGTGGGTAACCTTTTTCCTGTCAAGGACCATTTCAGTTTTTATAACATCCTTCAAGGGCCATACTAAATTAATGAACACATATATCATGCTAATCCCTGCAATGGCTGGAACTGTTATTCTTTGGTGTGGCGTCGGACGTCAGATGGCAATGGTGATGATGTTACTTGCAGCTGGTTTTCCAGGTTTGGGTCAGTCAGTCTTCAGCAAGTCTTTGCAGACTGCTCACAGTCGTAGGTTGTCCCGAACAGAGATGCAAACTTCAGTGCATGCTTCCTCAGAACGGGAAAATCCTCAGGACGAACCCACAGTTTATAGAGTTTAGGGAACAGAGCGGAGGTTGCTGAACCAAGCTTTGAGTTCGTTGTTGCTTTGCAGCTGATTTCGTGATGTAAGCTGTCAGGCACATCAGCAGGTTCCACCTTAGAAAGTGTAGCAAATATGTTCAGTTCCTTTGGTTTGCTTTTCATGTCCCGAAAGCTCTTTCCAAATGCCAAATGCCAAAAATGCACACTCAGCAGCATATTCAGATGTCATAGCAGGCTTTTGTTTTTGCAGAGTAGGAAAATGCACAGTGTTTCCTCTCTCCAGTTGCACTTGCACAGCTTTAATTTCACTTCAGATGATTTCACATTTGAAAGCAGAGAGCTGAGAAGCTGGCTAGAGCTTGAGGCTGAGCTCTGAGAGGTACTTGTCCACCACGAAGGCCAAATTACACTTGCTAATAAGGAGTTTCAATGTTTCATGTTTTCCCTTCATCTCCATGAATTCTTCAAGACAAACTGACACTTCAGAAAACAATTTAACTTTTTCTAGTGCTAGTAGCTTCACAGCAGCAACAAGACACTCCTTCACAAATCCTTCTGAAGGAGGTTTCAGCTTCTTAGCTATGAGCTCACTCACCACAAAACTTGCCTGCATAACGCTGCCTCTGTCAGACTGTGGTCATGTGAAAGTTAAATGTTGAACACCCAAACTCCACCAAAGAGCGTTAACTTTATCCAAGTGCATTTGTCCTTGTAGCTCATCCACTTTAGCGTGCTTCAAGCTGTAATGACTCTTGAGGTTAGCCTTTTTCATCACTGTGAGCGCCACAAGCTAACTTAGCCACACTTGTTTTCCTTTTACTTCAGCAAAAAAATAATTATTTGCCCATTTGCCCATTGCCTCCCGCTCTGTCTGTCTCCTTTTCTTTTCTCGACAGTCTCCATGATGCATGTCCTCATGACACATAACCACTACACGTACGTTGTGTTCAGGGACCACCCGGATTTTATGTTATTTTCTTTTATCACAGGAAAAATAATTGCTTTCTGGAGATTTCTGAGTCCGTTTTTTAGTATTCATGAATTGACAGCCGACAGGCTAGATCAAACGGTCTCATGGGCCACGTTCGGCCCAGAGACCGGATGTTCCCCACCCCCGGTCTAAGCAATATTACCTATTGAATCAGGAACAATAGTTTCAGTATTGTTCTTGTTTTTGTCTGTTGAGGCTCTGGGAACACGATGAGCAATGTACCAAAAGGACAGAGGATGGCATTTTTTTGTGGTGGTGATACGCTTTGTAAGTGTTTGTGTTTATTTTTGCACAGACATGAAAGTCCTGAGTGGGTGTGAGCCCAACCATGAATCAGACACTGTCTGCATCCATCTAGCCAAGAACTTTTCTGCGGCTAGGACTGAAAATGGTTCAGGTGGTTGTGATGATTGACATTTTACCATGAGTACATGCAGACATGGGTGTAGTTGTTTGCATGGGAGGTGTAATTGTCTCTTATATGATATTCAGAACTTAATATTTTGCACTGAAGTGACTTGGTTGGTATTTGTGTGGAACTGTGTGGATGCTGTTCACCAGTCATCTGCACATATTTAGTCTAGTTTTAGACAGTGATGTGAAGACAAAAGCGAGGAAGTGAGATAAAATAACACTCAACATTGACAAACATGATTTGAATTCAAGCCTCACAGTAACAGTGCATGGATGGTTTCCCAGGAACGCATGCAAGTCCAGGGAATCCAAATTGCAATTTCACAGCTAATTAAAATGCTGTTGATTGTGAGTGATGAGAGAAGAATTTGTCGACACATTTTTGAAAATCTTGCACGCAGTAACTGTCAAAGAATTTTGCTCAATCCGGCGCGGTTACAAAGCCAAATTTGGTTCTTGCAGTTAATTTCCCACTTACCAAGCAATGTGTAGAACAATAACCAGCATTCTTATCCACTTTCTTATTACATATCCCCTGCATTGTGACTATTTCATATATCTTTTGGATCTAGTCAGTCTTCTGATGAGCTGCTGTTTCATAGCAGTGGCAGTCTTCGTCGTTTTGACTCAGTGCAGCAGGAGATGCGAGTGGGGGTCGCGCGCCGCTGCTCTTTCTGGGGAGTGAGTAATGACGGAATGAGTACAATAACACAGAGAGGATTCATGCATTTCTAAACAGCTTACAGAGTGATGCTACCCAGGGAGGAGACATGACCACGTGACAGGTAAGATGGTCGAAGCATTGGAAATCCATTACTGCGAGATGGAGCGGTGATGCACCCTGGGCACTGTAATGGGAGCACCGGTGAGACATGGTGTCTGAAGAGTTGATGAGATGAGGAGAGGGAAGGAGGGGGGCGGGGGTGATGAAGAGACTGTGGGGATGAGAGGAAGGAAAGCAGAGAGGGGAGAAGGAAAAGCAAGGGGAGTTTATTTTATGTAAGGTCCTCTGAAGGCGAGAGGAAAGATGAGAGGAAGGGAGGAAGGACATAGAGATGATGTGAGGCCAAAGGAAGATGTCAGGCAAAAAGCGCAGATAATACCAGACAGCAGTTGCTGTGAATGGACAGCATTTTTCATGGCTTGCTTCTCAAGCATTCCTTCTTCACGCCTCTTCAGGATTTTGTCAGAATGGTGGAGATATTGCAATGATCTCTGTGCTGAACTTCAACTTGAAAGAAATGCACAACTTGAAAGAAATGCACAAAAGCTGAAAGATTTCTTTTTCCAGTCGGACATAATGCCTGCTGAAAATGATGGTATTGGTTAAAAGTCACAATGCATCCATTTATGTAATGGTGGGACTGAGTACCATACAGCATATGTGGTCACAAACTGGCAAAGTAACATTTAAAACAGATTTGAATCAACCCTGAAAAGTCATGAAAGTGATCAGTACATTGATGATGTATCAGAGCTGTCTGTCCAGGGCTGCGTTTAAGTACATGAGAGGGTAAAAGAAGGAGGAAGCACAAGGAGTGAGGAATCCCTTTTTCCTATCAACATTCATTCAAGTTCAAGGTCATTCATTCATTCAACGGCACACAAGGCTCCTATTTTTACTGTCTTGTTGATTTCATATTTATACGCACTCTTCTCTCTCTTTAAAGCTTGCACTGGTCCGTCTGCTCCCACTCAAGAGCTCCCTTAGCAGCATACATTCATTCATGCAAATTGCAGGAAACCATAACACTTACCAAGACGAGGGGAGATGTTGGACTCGTGGTGACAAGTCTGCAAAAAGCTTCAGTAGTGCCTTCATTGTGCTGCCCGAGAGTCCTGCGCCTAATATTGTAAAACTCAGATATGATCACTCTCAGCGCACTGGCTTGAAATGGGCTCCAGATGGAGAGGCTGCTTTGGCTCACCTCTTCTGAGCTCTTGTTTCTACTGGAGCACAAGTTTCTTCATATTGTCTCTGAGCAGCGTTGGAATTTCTGCCTGAACGTCATCACGGTTTGGAACACGCTGCTGTGTTTGTCAGCCTGTCGCTCTGTGCGGGCGGCTTGTCTGCCCTCTGATGAACTTATGCCCCCCCCCCGCCCACGGACTCCAGCTACTCAGCTGTGATTCATACATTTTCATTATTAAGACACACACGCACACAAAAAGACAGACACATCTGATAGAGAGGAGCGCTCACTATCATTTGTACGTCGCGTACACTTACAACTATAGAGACAAATCCCACACGGGAGCACAGGCACACATGCGCCGACTGGAATAACAAAGCGAGACAGAAGCAGAAGTGTCCTTTGTTCCACCATGCTCATGACGATGATGTTAATTAGCATGTGTCTACCACATCATCATTCAGACTGATTAGATTGGCCGCTCATCAGAATGACAAGAGGTAACCTTTTGTGTGACGGGTGGCTCCAGAAATAAAGCGCACACCCTTAGGTCTGGTGAGCAAAGCACGACGCTAATAATCATCCACTCCATATACCCACAAATAGCTAGAGGACACAGAGAACAGAACATGAAGCTAACAAAAGCATCTCTAAATCTGCATGCTTTTGGGACTGTAATGGAGTACTGAAACTGTGGTGGCAAAGAAAAAGTGAGTCTGTTTCGTTCTGGCACCTGCAACTCCGCCATCAGCTGGATGAACATGGACTTGTATTGTCTTTTGATTGTGCACCTTGAGTATGAAGTTATTTAGCAATATTTTTGCCCTTCTTACTTTCAAAAAGCCAGTGGTACTTCTTGGAATGTAAGTTGTTGAGCAAACAATGGAACAACAGCATCTGTATCTACTTTACAGTCTTAAATATGCCGACAGTATACTTAAATGACAGGATCTCACAAAACCTTAAAAGTATTATGTGAGCGGTACAGAGACACAACCACCTGATGTTTCATGGATGTGGGGCTTCCACTGATATTTTGTAGCCACCTTAATGCCGTCTTTTATTTATAAGAGCCCATTTCCAATTGAATAAAACCTTGACTATAGGCGATAAGTCCCATATCCAAACTCTCCTCCCTGGAGGCAGAAAAAAGGCATTATTTACCTGCAATATCACTGATGTATTTCATACGTTTGTTTGAAATGTATGTATTTATTCATACGTGCTATACAGTTGGGGGAAAAATGGGAATCGTAGATAAGATGAGGGGACTGGGCCCAGACTGACATCATTTCATGCTCTTTTAAAAAAAAGTTTATTGTTTTCCACATGTTAAAGCCCCTGGTCAGGCTCCACTGTTCCAACCCATCCATTCATATTGTCTCTTTATTAAATCAGCAGATTAGCTTGTTCCTGCACAGCATGTTCCCTCTCCTCTGCAGCAGCCACACGGCTAAAGCCAATCACATCTGTGACCTCTAGTGTGCACAACTTCTACCTAACTGTGTTCCTGAGCTGCTTCCCTCTGCCTACTCGTAAGCTGTGAGGGCATATTGTGCAGCCGTCCCTCTGCTCTCTGGAAGTGTTCTTCTGCCTAAATTGTTCTTTCCTAGCAGACCTGGCAAGAGGAAAATGTAATCAGCATCTCACCATGCTGCTTATAGTAGGTGTCTGACAGACAAAATGACATGCTTTCTCTCCATCTCTTTGGCGACCGGACAGATACTGTATCTGTGTGTGAAGTGTCCTGCTTGTGTAATTCAGGTTTGTAATACACATTTTGAAAATGGAAACCCTTAATGATTTAGTGTTACATACCTTTCCCTTTTCTAAATGGAAGTAACACATCATGCACTTGCTGTTAGGCTGTGGGCGGGCAGAATGTGCAGACAGAATGTGGTCTGATAATTCAGATATTCCTATCTTACCCCAGCTTCAGTCTGCCGTGTGCTGGGCTTATTTTGCTGTGTGTGTGTTAAACAAGACACAAGGATCATATAACATCCCATA
>JAPZEA010000010.1:7991211-8008306 GCA_029783685.1 Heniochus monoceros
TCCACGAGTCTAAGCTGCTGCTGGTGTGTGGGTGGGTGGCTCTCACCAACACGCCCGTATCAGAGGAAGATGTTTCCAAAAACACACGTTCTGTTAAACCAGCGTTCACTTCCTGCTCAGCACCAAACAGCCAGCTACCAGTTAGAGAGCAGCTGGTGAAGAAACAACAGCTGAAGAGTCAGATATTTCCATCAGGGAACGGTAGAGGCCAAAAACGGAGCTGACTTGGATTTACATTCATAAGATGAACATAAAGCACAAGCTGGATGCAGAGGCAGGAAATAAATTGGCGACACGTTAATTAACCAGGAAAGCTCGCTGCAGGAGAATAACCTTTAAAAATCAACAATAGAAACAGTTTCAAGTGGTCGTCCATGATTGTTCCTGAAGTGGATAATCCTGTTTATGACCACATGTTCGATGTGAATGTTGATGCAGTCTAACGTGAACACAAGCGAACATCGTACAGTCGTCATTTATGATCTGAACAACTTCTCCAGCGGCCCGCTCGACGCTCTTTCCGTCCTCGTTGGTGTTTTAAAGTGAGGGAAGTTAAAAATTGCAGTTTCAAGCAAAAGCAAAGTTAAAGAAAACAAATTACAGAAGTAATTAACATTTTAATAACCCAAGCTCACAGCCACAATCATGGCATCACATTACTCTAATTTACTTTTTTTTTCCCTCAGCAGCCCATGATTCTGTATTTTCTCCACACGGTGTGATGTTGTGTCCTCGCTTCATCTCCACAGTCTGCATCCTATGGAAATACACAGCACCGTGTGTGTGTGTGTGTGTGTGTGTGTGTGTGTGTGTGTTTATTAGGAACAGCCGTCACTCAGCCTCTAGGGTCTGGGAGTCCCTGATGATGAAGCCATCCATTATTTACCGAGCAGTCCAGCAGACAAAAAAAAAGAAAAAAAGAAAATCAATTATTTCAATGGGAATTATTCAGACGCTGCTTTGAATGTTAACGAGGAAGAGAGAGGTCGGATACCTACAAAGAATGCATAACAAGACAGAAGGAAAGAGCCAAAGAAAGTTGAACTAGGAGGGAAAAGAGGCTCACTCATCAAGAGATTCGGAGGAAAAGGTATGTAAAGATATGAAAGGGGAAACGCAAAGTGAGAAGATGACAAAGGAGCAGCAGCACATTTTAAAGAGGTGTCCGAGAGACGTCTGAGCTAGCTTAGCATAAAGTAGGAAGCTGGGAAAGAGATTTACACATCTGGCACATCAGGAAGGGAGAAAAACACAAAGTGATTCCATCAAAAATGATCACGCAAAGACACATCAGAACATCACAGATGTCAACAACTGTTGTTCGCAGAGATTTCAGCTTTGTATTGTTGTTTTTTTTCCTTTTTATTAGGCTATGATGGTAGAGTTCATGAGTCCACTTATTGTCACACCTGTGCAGACGAGGAAAACAAGGAAGCAAGAGGTTTGACACAAATGTAAACCACAAAGACAGAGCAGGTGCAGCTCAGACAGTTTATTCACAAAAAGGCAAAAGCAAAAGGCTGCAAAGAGCAAATCCAAAGAAATAAATCCGAACAGGCAAAGCAATTAAAATCCAAATGTAAGTAACAAACAAAACAATCGTCCAAAAACAGTAGAAAACAGTAGAGAACGGTAAAACACTGGAAAACACAGGATACAAAGACCAGCAGACAGCTGCTGAGGGGAAACACCGACTTAAATACACTGAGGAGGACTAACGAGGGACAGGTGAGACAAATCAACAATCACAAAGGTGGGACAACACAGGAAGTAAACAAAGGATGACAAAGGAGGAAAAACCTTTCAACATAAAACAGGAAATAACAAAACTACACCCACAACCTGAGACTTGTGTTGTTAGTATAGTTTAAATGTTTTATTCAGCTGATTTGAGTCCCGACTCAAATATCTCAAACACATGTTGATTAAATTAGACTCAGACGTCCGTGGATGACTCCACTACTGTCAAAACTTCAGCTTCAACTGAACTGTGTGGTAAAAAAAACAAATTAGGTTGTCATAGCAGTCCGGTATATTTAAATACATTAAAATACAATAGAATGAAGTACTGAGGTAGAGAATAAAAATGAAAACACAGAATGTAACAAGAACATTCAAAAAGAGCACAAGATAAATATGTACTTAGATAAATAGATGGTAATAATAATACTGATTGTATGAGGGTAATGTTACTGTTGTAATAATAATAATAATAATAATAATAATAATAACAGTAATATAACGGTAGAAACTGTATATAATAAGAATACTGATAATAATAATAATAATAATAATAATATATGTACACATAGAAATGTGTCATATATTTAGCCTGTGCAAGGTGTGCATACATACAACTGCAGTATATAATATATACACATGTATAATTATATGTATATGATATTATATATGATATATATGGGATATATAGTATAGGTGTAGGTATAATATATGCATAATAAACACTAGACTAAACAAGATATACACACCATTAGTAATATACTATGAATATGTAAATAGAACGAGAGGATACGAATATTGTGAAAATATGATATATAATATCAGTACGGTTAATATTAACATGTCACATTTGTTTGTTTGTCCACTCAGACATCAGGATGTCAATGAGGTCCAACTCTGCACCTCAGTGGAACTAAAATGAGGACAAACAAACTCAAAATTGGCCAAAAGTCTGTGGACAGCAGTGTCCACATACTTCCTGCCACACCTTTCAGAGGACAAAGAGGAGACTGTCACATCCTCATCTGTCCGTCCATGTGTCTGTTTGTCCATCTGTCCTCATCTGTTGGCAAACTCAGACAAACACAGAGGTGAAATATGGAAATGGCCACCGCTCTGCTCCTTCATTATTCATATTTCAGTAGGCGGTGAATAATCAGATTACAGCTGATGAACAGGCTGAATTATTCAGGAGGCTGTGATTGGGCCTGGGGATGCGACCGGGAGGCGTTGAGGGGAAGGAGGCCGGAAACAGGATCCCCGGGGCGCCGAGGGTCCCCCCTCTCCACCTCCCTGCGGCGGCCCCTTCCTCTCTTCCGTCCCTCGCCACCGTTTTCCAGCTCGGCGCCCGGGTTAATGACCGTATGGCGAGCGGCGGCGGGAGGCCGGATCACGTGCTGTCACTGCGACCTGCTGCGATGGAGGCGGGTTGAATAATCGAAGGGAGGTGTTGAATTGATCACCGCGCAGCATGGTGCAGTGATTGGCAGTGATGAGTGATGTAACAGCCCCCCACCATGACACACACACACACACCCACACACACACACACACACACTCACACACACACACACACACACACACAGTTAAAGATGCATCCAGCCTTTGTTTGCTCCTCTCAGGGTAAATTCTTCTTTACAGTCTGATTAGTACTTTATTACACACAAAGGAGCACAGAGGAACCTACACATGCAGCTGGTGTGAGATGTCAGAGTGATGGTTCGAGGTTCGGTGCCTTGCTCAAGGGTCCCGGAGGTGAACTGGCACCTCTCCAGCTACCAGACCACCTCAGTGTTGACTAGTCCAGGATGGACTCGAACCGGCCGCCCCTTTATTATCATGTGTCAGATCATTTCTTTTCATCTGAACTGAACCGCAAACAAGACTGAACAGGTTCAGTCTGACAGGTGGAGATTTCACTTTTGCTACATGGTAGTGTGTGTGTGTGTGTGTGTGTGTGTGTGTGTGTGTGTGTGCTTCGCCCTTGCGCTGGATCACGTTTCCACAGTGATATAATATTGTTGCTGCCACCCAAACTGTGACACGCTGCATCCACGGCACTGATCCTGCAGAGCTGTTAGAGCGACACAGGAACGTGAAGACCACCTGAATGTGGTTCACACCTGTTCCAGGTGAATCAGTTCTCAAACCACGGTGATAGACCAGGAAGTGGACAAAGGAAAGATGAAGCAGTGATAGTTGCTGGCTTCCACAACTACACATGAAAGAGCAGCCTAACAGTGGGTTTCTTATTTGTGTTTGCTAACGAGCGAGCTAATCATTGGCTGATGAGCGTTGGCATGCCGACAGCGACAAGCAATAAGTGGGAATGTTGTCTGATCATTTGAGAGCACATGAGACAAACAGGAAGTGTAGCAGTGTGGATGTGCAGAAGTGATGAAGAAGCTTTCCTCATCAACACTATTACTCTGGCCTGGATGTAACTCGACACCTTTGCCTTCATGCAGTGTGTGCAGATCGAAGCAGCACTCAGGACAGAACTATAGCTTCTCTCTGCTTTGTACAGTGGTGTGTGTGTGTGTGCGTGTGTGCGTGTGTGTGTGTGTATTTATTTTTATTGTGTTTTAAGTCTGCTTTGCTTTTTGTACAGCACCATTTGAATTCCCCTCTACAAATGAACTTGCCTTGACTCCTCTTTCATGCCAGAAATCTTTATGTAAGATCAGCTGCTGCCATTTTTCAAGTGATGGTACCCTGAATGAGACTCATCAAATGACAAAATGAATGTATTTCATATTCATTACCAATATTTTCTTTGTTGCTGCCCAACACGTTTTGCATTAAGAGTAAAATAGGCACCCTGAAGCAGCACAGCCACATGTCATATTGGCCCCCATGCAATTTATCTATTGTGATTTGGCAGCCATTCATCTTTTAAATGCTCTCTCATGATTTCCTTTGTGCATGCAGAGCCGGAGGTGACCTTGAAAATGGACCGTGTGGTGTATTCTGATGATAATTTATTCTCACATACAAGAAACTGTCTCACTAACATGATTTTCTTCATGCTTTTGTGTCATCTACATGTGCTGGAAACTTTTATAGCAGCAGCCAATGTATTCTCTTTTCAAAGGATCCATTCAGGATTTATAGGGCCATGGAAATTTTGGACACATACATTTTCTGTGTGTGTTGAGGGGGGTGGGGGTTTTAGCACGATTTAACATCAAATTCAAACCTTTTGTAGCACCAAATACAGGTCTCTTACTTCAGCATTTATATGGCTTATATGGCAATGTACACAAACCTAGTAACACTCTTAAAAACATGCTTATAGAGTTGTGATAAACTAGAGTAAAAAAAGCAACACTGAATCCAGAAGTAGCGACATAAAACTACATTTCCCATAATCTGGGGATCACTTTCAGAGACTCCCTTTAAGCCTGTGAAAGACTGATATTGATTTATTTTATCAATGAAAACCCCCGCAAGGGTGGATGGATCTGAGCTCCAATTTTAAAATATAAGACGCGCAAATGACTTTTGTCTCAACTTTGACCGTCCTTAATATTTCACTTGAATGTCTGACAAAAATAGTAACATAGTCATTGCCTCCTTTTTTGTGAGTCTGTCTTATTGAGCTTTGACTGACACACACACACACACGCACGCACGCGCAGCACACTCCGTTTTAATGCATATTAATGAAGTTAAACGGCCCACTGTAGAGAGGAGACAATGGAGCAGAGGAAGGCTGGTTGTGAGCACAAAGCCGTGGACTCAGGGGAAGCAGAACAGGTGCAGGGAGGAGGACACTGCAGCTTCACGTGAAAACGACTCACTATAGGTTCATCAGCGCAGGAAGGGATCTGTTCATGTGGTCAAAAGCACCACTCTGATTTTTTTGTCTTTATTTTTTGTGTCAAATGGTCTTTGTTGTGGTGGTGCTGCACTTTGTGCCCTAGAAATATCCTGTCCAGCAACCACAGAGGCCTGTATGAGACTATTTCCTGAATTTTTTTGTTGATGATGTTACTCATTCTAACTCCCAGTTATTTTAATCAAAGGTATGTGTCATGACTGTTTTATCCCAACACACTGACTTTTAGGACTTTCAGGGTGTAAAGAATCATGTAGCTTAAAGGATAGGTTCACATACTTTCAAGTCTGTCTTAAAACACATCCATATGTACATTAAAACAGTTTTGGTTACTGTAATCATTCCTCCTCTAAATACGGACCATGATGAGATCCCTTTCTAATGTAAGAGACCTGGGATAAAATATAAATATTATAAGATAGACTTGAAAGATGTGAATCTATCCTTTAGCACTCTGAATAATTTTTAGAGTCCTGAGGTGGTAAAATTATCCAGTAATTCACAAGAAAAAAGCAAATATTAGAAGAAACTGGGCATTACACTGTTGAGAAACTGAGGTGCTGCAAAGGAATGGACTTTTTAAAAAAATATTTCTTGATGCAGCCTCATCTGCAAACACCAGTCAGCACATTCTTGTTTATTGTCTATAATGTCATCAAAAGTGAAACAGACTGCAGCTGCAAATTCTGGCATTTTAAATGATGATTTTACACATAAAGATAAGTTTAGCAGTCACGGTTAGTAATGGAGAAGTACTATCAAGTCAGAGAAAATAAGCCTGAGCTTAGCTTTGACCAGGATCTGGCCTTAAATCTTCAGGGTGAGACACAGTAGCTACTGTATGTAGGATTCAGTGTTTTGGAGCTTGAGCCAAACTGGGGACAGTAAGTCAAGGTGTCTTGTTCTCTGCTGCATCGATTTGGACTATTCCGTTTCAAATCTGTCTTTTTTAAGTTCATGGGGGTGTAACACAAAACCAGTGGAGGGCCCCTTTAAATAAACTGTTGTTGCTGCTGCTGGAAGCAAACAAAGCATCACTTCTACTTCTGTCAATTAAAAACCTTTTATAGCCTGCCTGTAAATGAAAGAAGAGTTGTGTTTGTGTCAAGTACACACTAAAAATCAATGGGTCAAAATTGACCCAGTTTGTGTCAATATAACACCTACTCAGCTATGGGTTGACTTCACCCAGTACACATGACCAGAAAACAATCTAAGATAAGGGGTGGTGAGGCAAAATAGGCATTCTGGCCTATTTCTCTCCAAGCATTCTACTAAGATTTAAAATTTGAAAAAACAGAAATAAATAATCATGTGAAAAAACATATCAGTCTCTCTTATCCAACTGGATAAAATGCTGCTGTAACACAAAGAGATACTCTTTCCGTGGTAATAGTCATATTGTGGGAGGGAAGCTGATTTCCCCAGCTCAGTGACTCCCTGCTCTGCTCTGGAGACCCTCCTATGGGGCCACAGAGATAATCAACTTGAACCAAACCACGCCCCCCAAACGTAATCTGTCTAACAGCAACAGCAGCAGCGGAGGCAGCAGTGTTGGCACCCGAGGAAAAAGTCCCCCTAAAAAGCCAAAGTTAGGAAGACAAAGAGAAGCTTTTGGCCCAAACACACCTACCTCAAGGTTTGCCACAGGGGGCCCAATTCTCTGCTCCACACCCAAGAACAGAAGATGGGAAGAGGAAACAAGTACAAGAGCAAGAAATGAATTTGAAGAAATTACACCAATCCGATGTTTGCTGGAAATAGATGATAAGAAAGAGAGGAGGGAGAGAACAAGCGTGAGGGAAGGTAGAAGAAGAGAAAGGTACGGAGGAGCTGACAGTGCAGGTCACCCAATTGGTGACCAAAACATCAGGTCAGGGCTCATCTTGGGACAAGAAACAGATGAGCAGCTTCACTTGACAGAGGTACAGAGGGAGTCTGGATTCTACCACAGAGAAAAGGAGAACCAGCAAAGCACTTTGAAAGGCGGAAGAGAGGGGGAAAGAAGATGGATAGAACCGAGAAGACGAGTGGAAAGCAGCAGAGACACATGTACTGAAGTAGAAAGGCTGAGGGAAAGACATCAACAGAAGACTGATGAAAGGGATCAGGAGCGGGAGAGGCATCTGAGACGGTATCACCAACAGCTGCAACAGTTCATGCCTTCATCTGCTTCTTCGTCTGACCGTCTCTTCTCACCCTCTACTTGTCTGTCTTTCTCTTCCTCTAATCAGGCCTCTCTCTCATCCTCTGTCCCCCCATCTTCCTGTTCTTCTCTCCAACACTCTTCCCTTAAGTATCATGGTTTGGAAGAGGTTTACAGAGCCAGGGTTAAGATTAGGACTGATGGTAGCAGAGGGCAGTTATCTTCCTTCCCCAGCGGAGAGATTTGCTTGCAAACTGTAACCTCTCCAAGATACAATAATAATAAGGATGAGGTTGGTTGTGGTGACTCAGGTGGCATTAGTGAAGATTGGAGGGTATCTTTGGAAGGAACAGAGGCAGGATTTGGACAAGACGGGGGTAAAAGTGAGAAGAGGAGGTCACTGAAGGCGAGAGTTGAGGGAGAGGTAAGAGAAAGGAGGGAGGACCGGAGGCCAGCTGGGAAGGAAGAAGGAGGAGAGAGGAGGTGGGCTTGGGTGGCAACAGCACAGACAGAACAGGCAGACAGGGTGACAGGTGCAAGACCAGCTGATATAGAGGCACAAGTGTTTTACATCTGTGATTCAGAAGTGGGTGAGGAGGGACTAGATGCCTCAGCTGTCCCAGCTGATAGAGTGTGGAGTACTGAGGAGCGAGAAGGAGATGATGGATACGCTTTAGCGTCCACCCACAGCAACAATGACAGCAGCAGCCTCTTTAACCAGTCTCCTGTTGAGTCACCCCATCAACGAGCTCCAGCAGAACGACCCCTCTCCCCGGCCTGTGAACATACCAACACACTCCTGACTCCTAATAAACTAAGTGATCTTTCCCTTGAATTAAAACATACCAGACACACCTCAAACACTCTGCCTCCTCTAATGCAAAATGCCCTACAGGGAGTGCCATCAAGCAGGTGTAGAGAGACTGCTCATGCCAATGGAAGAGAATTTTCAAATGCTCAGTCAGCCACTCTACCTCTCACTATTCCCATCACACAGAATGGGTGTAAAATACCTGCTGAAACCCTTAACATATTATCTGAAAATCCAGCTCACACTCAGGTACACAGCCATCCAGAGGTTAAATCCAAAATGTCTGTTTTATCTCAAGGAGAGACTTCTACAGACTCTGTCAGCTACACCATGGACCCCCTCAGCATCTCCTTGCTCCAAGTGGACCAAGAGGTCGCCACAGCCTCGTTCCTCCAAGCGGAACAGAACAACACCTCACTCTGTCCACTTGAGAATGAAAGGGCAGAGGATGAGAGAAAGGAAGGGGAAAAAGAGCGCCTCACATGTGCAGGGATAGCAGGGAAAGTTGTAGAGGACAAGGACGGAGAATTTCGCCTGTCTCTTTTGGAGCTACCCCAAGCAATGACCCACTGCCCTCCCACCTCTGACACCATGACAGCTAGTGATCACTCTGAGCGAAGAAAAGATGAGTGTTTTGCCACATACGAACATTGTGGGATAGGTAAGTTTGTGTTCTGTCTGTGTATGCTAACTATTGTTTAAAATGGGTGTGTGAACATTTTTTTTAATCTTGTCTAGGTATGATAAAGCCTCCTATCCCTGAGGTTATGCTGGTCTCTCTCCAGGACCAAGAGAACAATCAGAAACCCCAAACCACACCAGCTATTGAAGTCCTGGGCATCAAAGCTCCTGCATCCCCACTTAAACCCTCTACATGGGCTTCTATGGGAACCTCTGTCATGCAGTCCATCTCATCTTCTGTCCAGCAGCCAGGGAGCACTGGCTTACCCAGCTCACACAGTCTAATGACAAATGGTGCCACCCAAATACCACGAGAATATGCACACTGTGTGCATGACAAAATTGCTTTTTCCATTTCAACACCACAGTCAGAAAGTGTCCTGAGCCAGGTGAACACATTGCCAAAGCAGTGTCACACAGTACATTCAAACTGCAACTGCAACAGCAACTCAGACATCTCACTCCAACCAAACGGTCCAACAGAATCAAACTGTGAAGACAGCACCAGCAATCTGCAAATTAGAAACATAACCCATCTGTCTATGCTGGAAGACTTGTATCACAGCCAGTAAGTATCAGAAATCTTACAATTTTGCTTACACAATCACCCTAAATGAGTGAAACAGCCCATATACATTTGCTAGGCCTCTACACATTATTATGAGACACAACAGCTACTATTACTACAACTATAAATAATGATAACACCCAACTAGTTAGTTACTCTAGTTACATGTTAGTCCTACAGATGTGATACAGAAATCACACAGACGTCTTTGGTGACAGATTTAGAAATTGGAGTAATTGCAAACCAGAGGTTAATAGTTTGAATAAAATATTTCTATCTTTTTTCTAATCCAATCCAATTAAAGGTGGCGTGTTGTGCAGGCCCATTGGGAGCAGCTAGAAGAGATGGAAACTTTATGTCGTAAAGAGGGGGTGCTTCTGTGCCAACAACCTGATATGGTCAGAATAATTAAAACGCACATTTGTGAGCTTCTTCCTTTTTGTACATTTTCATTTGAGTACACACTGTTGTCTGTCCTCACTCTGTGTCTGTATCTTAACAGGCATTCGGGGAGTATGTCCACAAACTGGGGGAGATCATGGAGAGAAAGGCTCGGTGTGTCCACAGCATGATAGCTCAGCTTCAGCCGTATCTTAAGACCAGTCATTGTAACCAACCACACAACCCAGGAGAGGATAATCATGATCAAATTATGTGAATAAACCAGAGTTATTATGCACTTTTTTATTTCTAAATGCAACCTATACACTGACAAAATGCCAGTAATGCAAAACTGTTTATAAGTGCACTAAACACAGTATTTTTATTTTCATAAATGTTCAAGTGGCTGTAAGAGTTCACTGGGCATTGGAAAATAGAACTTGATGTGTGTGACATCGAGAGATGTGTTATATATGGTGGTTCTTTAGGGGGAAACTTGCCCATGCAGAGTATATATATGTATGTGTGTATGTGTGTGTGTGTGTGTGTGTGTGTGTGTGTGTATTTAAGGGACCTTTAATCCCGTGACATACAGTAAAGAGACACATAACCTTTGTCGCTCCCTCCAACGATCCCTCCCAAGCACACAGGCACGCCACAGACTTAATTGGTTTTCAATAGTAAATCTCAGGAGGTTCGTAAAGAAAACGTCTGATTCTCAATGCTGCTGCTCCAGAGACTGCAGAGCTCTCTCCAACTATTTCCTGTCCAAAAAAACAGAGCAAATAGAGGCGGAAGACACATTCCCTTTTTTTTCTGGCTTGTTTTTCTCTATTGAATGATGTTTGGTCTTTGGATCCGAGAACTTGGGATACTTTCTGTGCATTTGTCTCCACAGGAAGTTGTGTTACATTTGTTGCAGCCATTTGTTTGGCCAAAAAAACATCCCCATACTTCCATTCTGTGCTACACATGGTTTGGTAGCTGACCGACTGCAGTTTCTGTTTCACAAGTGTAACACTTACCAGAGAGGCTAACAACACTCTATGGTAAAATACGTCCACTTAACAAGTGTTATAGCCTTGTGTGCAGACTTAAAATCCTATTTTCTTAAAAGCAAGTGAAAATTCTGTCAGTAGAATAAGCCATTTCCTTTTGATATTCTTATAAAGTTCATTATACCAGCCTTTTCTACATTTTATTACCAATATCCTTTGTTGAACATTTAATACTAAGGCAGAGCCTTCCATTAGCGTCAGGAAAACCACTTTTGATTCAGAAATATCTTCAGTTAAAGGTATTCTGCATAAAGCAGGTGGAATTATTTTAACCAACTATGTAATATAATGTACTGCAATTATTGAAACATTTCTCCAAGCCAAGCTGCTCTGCTCAGAGGCCTATTGTTGCATACTGCGCTCTAAGGTTTACTATCTAAAGCAACTGGCAGGCATTTAGCTTGAGTGGGATATAATGGTCTCTGCCAGCACAGTCTGCCTCTGCCGTTTGGTCCTGTGTACATTGGTGATAATTATCTTCAGGACATTCATCCATATGCACTCACAGTAATGTGAAACAGTTGTAATCGTGTCCACCAACCATGATGACAGTTTTCATATGTTCTACTTCAGGGTGGAAGAGAGTGTGGAAGTGGATGGATGTCTGATGTGATTTGTCCAAAATGTTTTGGCTTGGCGTGGTAGGCTGACAATGCTGGAGATAGAAAAGGGAGGTTATGAATGGCCTGTCTGTAGTGCAGTTAAACAGTTAATGTGTGTCTTTTGGTTGGAACGATATCCTAAAAGAAATGAGCCACACGAGATAAGTGTTGATAGTTTTTTCATGTCTCTGTCACATTGTATTGTTAAGTCAGTGCTCCTTATGGGTTGATATGGACGTCAATTGATGTTTCTGGACTGAATAAGATGATTGACAAACACAATGTTTATATCCCCGTCCAGCCCATTTCCATAATTTCTTCTGTCTCTGCTCCTGAAGGCTGGCCAAGAAACAAAAGCAGCTGTCAGTGGCTCTACTGAAAGCTGATGATTTTGATGTTTCTTCCTCTTTTGGTCTCATACAGAAAAAATCCCAACAGCAGGTTACAAGTCAAAGCATTCTCTGATAATAAGCTGTTTAAGGATTGTCTGCCTTGTTAGCAGGTGGCAGGAATTTTGTCTGGACTCCTCTCCTGGTCTGCCATTAGAAACTGAGACGGGCTAATTAAACTTGGAGGTGCCATAGGTGTCTGTTGTCTGGTACAGAACAACCGTGCACTGATAATCATCTTTTGTCAGAGATCGGTCACACAGAATCAAAGCCAATCAGATATGGAGGCTAGTTCCGCACTGGAGTGTTGATTTCTCCCGTCGTGTGTGTCATTAACACCGTGGCATCTTGAAATGGGGTGTCCCCAGATCACTGTCAGCTCAAACATAGCCCATAGGATTAAATAACCATTTGAATATTGTTAAATATCCAAGGGCTTGTTTGAACATTTGGTAATCCTTTGTTGGCAGATCAGTGGGTCACACAGATGCCATACCAAATGGGGCGTTATGAGAGGGTGGTAGGTGGCTGGTTGGCTGGTGGCTGGCATGGCCCGGCCCGGCAGATGGTCTGGGGATGTCGGGACAGCAGGCTCTCTGTGTGACGGCAAAGCTAATGATGGCAAAAGGCTAAATGATGACTACAGACAGAGGATAAATCACAATTATCACTACACGATGCAATGTTTGCAGAGGGATTTGGAGACCCAATTAGGATTGTTTATGCACAGAATTATGTCACCCAGTAACTTTTGCTCTCTGCGTGCGGAACAGTGAGTGTGTAAACTGGCTTGACAGTGTGGTGCTAAACAACTGTTTCCTCATCTTTTTTCTGTGTGAGGGCCTGAATGAGCCAGCATACCGTGCTGTCTGAAGCACACAAGATAATGAGCTTTGATGAGAGGAACTTTCTGTTCCAACAAGATCTGCCGTGACAACACAGTGCCATAGATTGCAACGGTGGATTTTTTCCCATGAGACTTGTCTCAAAGCTGGAGTTCACGACCTTTGTATAGAAATGAATCTGTCTGTGTTTCACAGTAAACCTGAGTTTTTAAATCTGGTGCCAGTGGCGACATTACAGCACGGTAGTGATGTGTTTTACATCAACCAGCAATTGGATTGCCAGAGATGAAGGGGGAAGCGACCCCCCTGTTTTTTATCTCAAAATCCATCTTCTATTTAAAATGTAAACTTGTCTTTGAGCTTGGGGCCATATATTGTACATATCCACTCAATCATGTTCAGTCAAATGTGATTTTGGCTTGCTGACATCACGCATCATACAAAACTGCACTTGACCATCAGCTCGTTGGTCGTAGTAGCTAACTGAGTGATATCATGGGTTCGATGTGTGTATATGAATTGGCAAAATCTTTGTTTACATTTCCAAAGAATAAGATAAGATAAGATAAGATAAAACTTTATTAATCCCAGCCAGGAAATTTGTGGGTTGGAATGTGGTTGGGGTCTAATTTATTCATTTCTCTCTCATCTTCTGCCTCCTAATCTAACAACAGGGGTGAACAATGTGTGGATGGAGGCCTGCGGTATCACACCACAGCCCTGTATTCACCAAGCAACCCCACTTTTGACTGATCCAATCAAATTTGAAAGATCTGACTTAAATCTCTTTCATTTTGTCACCTCATGGATAGAAAACATGCTTAAACTTTAATTTCATTGTGAAGAAACAGGGAGTGTAAAATTTCTCACTAACTTTCTTTACATCCTTGTCTCCACTGTCATTTTGCCTTATTGTGTTGTGTTTAGTTTCCTGCAGGACACTGGCACTGCATTTTGTGTGTCTGTACAGTGTAGTTTTATTTTAGAGGCCAGTACACTCACGAATTAGGCCATCCTCTGTATTATTGCACAACTCCTGAGCATCATTCATATTAACGAATAACGAATCAGGACAAAGCCATGTCTCTGGGATGAATAAAGCCAGGTCTCCATCATGAGAAAGACGAAGCACAGGCCCCTCTCTTCAGCTTCACTATTACTTTATACAGCATGTCGACCAGTTCTGATGCTGCACAGCCCCCTCCCCCCTGCTTTTAGTCCTGCAGGAATGTCCTCCAATAAACCCAATTGGTTCTGGTCAGAATTATTAAAGATGTCACTGGGGCTGGAATCTGCTTAGTGTCCTCTACGCAGCAAGAAGCCCCGCACACTGGAGTGTTTTTATCAAGACTGAAGGAAGGGGTGCAAGTGAAAGATGGCAAGAATGGAAACAGCTTGAGGGAGAGGACATATGCTGCCTCCTTACAACAGCAGCAGTGGCAGAGCATCTACAGCCTGAAGGCAGCACTGTGCCAACAGGGACTCATATAAATTATTTACTTTTGGACCCCATTGTGGACATTTCACCTGCGGGGGCCTCTCTCCACGGGGCTCCTGGCTCTTGGAGGGCCTGAGCAGGGTGCCTCAGGGAGGACTGAAGGCTGGAAGTGGCCCTCCTTCCTCCCAGACACACATGCTGACGTACTTTGAGTCTTTGCAGGCTTTGAGGGAGAAGGATTGATTTTGATTGAAGAGCAGAAGTGACATCAGATGAGGTTCACCTCAGAAACAGCGGGGAAGAAAAAATAGCGTTCTTCACGAAAAGGGCTTGTTGGCCCCAAGTTTTTTTTTTTTGCTCAATGTGCCAAGGGCACAACTTTTTTGGCATGTTTGGAGTTCTGTTGTCATGTTGCTTTGAAAAGTCATTGATTGTGTTTTGCTGCTAGCTGGCAGAATGATCCGATGTTGTAGCATTTGTAATTGCGAAATCAAGAGTTACACCTCTGGGGATTTATATGGCGTATTTGTCTATCTCCTGCATGAGTTTACACAATTACTAATAGTACTGTTAATGGAATACTTTATTGATCCCCTCTTGGTAAAATGTCCCCTTCCACCGTTAAGCAATAGTTCAGGGTCACTGAGAGAATGCAGCAGGTGGAAATTCAGTGTCCAGCTCAAGGCTGCATGAAAAATGTGAATATTTCTGCTCCATGTATTTTTGCACTAACCGTGTTTATTAGTCTTTGTGTGGGTGTGCATGCATCTGTGCCCATTTAGATGCCAGTGTTCATGCATGCGTCGCTTCCGTGTGTGCATGTACTGTATGTACTGATTGGTGTTAGCAGCTTTCAGCATTCTCTCACCGCATTTTCAGCCTGCCCAAGTCTGCCCGCGCTAAATTAGAGCTTCTGTACGACTACAGGATAATTACTGTAGTTATGTACCTGCCAGTTTCTGCTGCCCGGGAGCTGTTTTTAGTGCCACCCCTGAAAGACTGCCACTTGATGGACAGCTTGAACAGAATGGGGTTCATCCACCTCAAACTGATGAGAATGACTCACAGAGAGTGGGTGGGAGTAATGACCAGAATACCTGGAGCACACTGCGATATAGGAAATAAGTGGCATGAGGGAAAAAATAGCAAGCAGAATTACAAACTTTGTCAAAGTTTTTAGTCTCATACCAGTTATTCTGTAACTGATATGAAGCCTTAATTTTATCCATTTGATTTAGCTAGGTGACACGTTTCTTATACACCACTGGATAACCTCACATTTACTAGCTCAAAAATCTGTGAGCCAATTATTTTCTTTTTGACATTTTTCTGTTCATAAAATTCCCAGCTTTGTTTTTGCCATCATTTTATGACACAACTTTAATTTCCCAGTTCTCCAACCAAGTGCGCCCCATGTTTGATTTGATTGCCAGCTCAGCTACTTGACTCATTCGCCGCTAAAGTTCCCAGTTTTGTTCGGCGCTCGTTCTAATGAGAAGTGCTGAGCTGGTGAGTCACAGTGGTTGATTATTTTTCTCCTGCTGGAGTTCATGAGGTGTATCTGAGGTCAGCTCCTTCCTGTCTGTGCCTCTGCCTTCCTGTCTGCCCAATGTGAGCTCAGCCAGCGAGAGGAAGAGTGCATGCCAGGTAGACTGCTTCCACCTCATCAAACCTGCCCCTTGCCCCTTCTGTCTCTCCGTCTTTCCTTCACAGTGATTCACACACAGCGTGAATCGTCCTCTTGCCTCTTTTTCTCTGTTTATTCTCTCTCACTCCGCCTAACTATCTCTCCGCCAGACACCGACTTGCTCTTGGATGCTCATAAGTATCCATGTGTGCGCACACACAAGTGTACGAACACATGTAAAATTTACAACCTCATTTGGCAACGGCGTTCAGAATGTGTGCCCTTGTAACAGATTATTGTGCAGGTTACATTCACAGGAACTGAGGTGCAAAGGCACTCTCTGTGACAGAGATGTGGCGAGTCTCCTCTGTATAATTATCCTTATGTCCTGCCCTCGGAGCTTTTATGTTCCCTCTTAATCCACGCTGGCAGTCTGCTTCCCCACAGGTCTCTTATTCCCTGTGTTACTCAGGCATCTGCTACAAAAGTCTGTTTTTGCCATTAATGGCGGTATAATCTTGTAATCTCTGGTGTCTTGTCCAGGTGTTAGAGTGAGTTATGATTGGGTTTCTACGAACATGCATGTAAGGACTCAAACAGCTGTTAAAGAACCTTTTTTTTTTACAATGATGTCTTTCTAAGATCCTCCTTGAACTTTAACATCTACTTTCTTTGTGGTTGCCACTTTTTGCATGTGTTCCATCCATGCAGCTTGAAAACTTAGTAGAGCCCATAGTTCAAAGTAAAGTCTAATGCAAATATAAGAGTGCCAACCTCAAAAATGTAAACACAGGATTGAAACCTGCTTTCATTGATTAACAAGTCATTTTTTATACAGGGTTATAGTATCAGTTATGATCAGTTAAGAAACATAACTTGTTTCTAATATTTATACTTCCTTTCAGCTTTTCTTTGCGATGTTTGTTGTAAAATAAATGTACAGATAATATATTTGCATTAGACTTTAC
>JAPZEA010000010.1:8084394-8095715 GCA_029783685.1 Heniochus monoceros
CCTCATCTAACAGCTCACTCTGATTGCTCCTTCTCGTTCAATTAGATTCATTGATGGAAAAAAATCCAGAAAATGGCAGTTGTCTCGTTTTGTTTTTGATGAACTGTAACCGTCAGCACTAATTGCAGTGACAAACACATCTCATTTCCTGTGATTCTCCAGAAGACAATAAAAGCTGTCCCATGTTTCACCAGTTGAATGCTTTTGATGTTTCGCAGCGGCAGTAGGAAATGTTCGGTTTGCATTAGCAGTAACTCAATATGGCCCTGATATGGTGATGGAACAGTCAACAGTGAGGCTGATATCGATGAAATAGATTGCATGCATGCTTCGTTTCCTGTGAGTCCCTCGTGTGTGGGTCGGCAATTTGAATCCAGCTTGGGAAGGGCAGACTCTGCCGCTAACAGTTAAAACAAGTACACTGTATAGGGAGGTAATTACAGAATGTATCGCTTAGAAATGCTGACCATAAATTGTAACCAAAGATGGGTTTGATTCATAAAAATAAATGTGAGCAGATACAAATTGGAGTCACAAACAAACATCAGCCTGTGAGAGAACAGGCTCTATGTCTGTGTTTATGTCATTATTTCCCACCACACTGCTGTTGTCTCGCAGGGCCACGCTCCCTCTCATGTACCTGATGCCATATATCATGTGTGAAAGCTAAAATTGCTTTCAAACAACAGAGATATGACACATTACATGTCTGAAAGGCCTAAAGTAGCACTGAAGTGCTGCAAGTTTGCAGCTTTCTGCAGAGACGTCATATACACAGTGTTCCATGTCATACCGGCGCAAATTATGCTGTATAATAGCTCTCAGTATTAGCTGAGGTTGAATGGTTTCCTCTCATTGGTGGTAAAGAACATGCCCCTGTGACTGTGGCCCTGGACCCTTGACTCCATCACTGCTAATGTAATCCGCTAATTAGCCAGCACATTGCTTGAAGGGGAGAAGTGCTCTCCCACCAAGTGTGTGTGTGTGTGTGTGTGTGTGCAGAGAGACCCAGACCTAATTTTGTCCTTGTTAAAGACAGTCGTCCATCATTCTCTAAGGAAAAAGGAGTGATGTTCTCTCTGTGCTCTCTATGAGTCACTAAGTAGAAAAACTCTCCCTCTCACCTTTTCTCTCTGCCTGGATTTTACTCTGGCTGCCTCTCTCTCTCTCTCTCTCTCTCTCTCTCTCTTTGGCCCTCATGGAGCTGGCTCCTGACAGCATCACGGAGAAAAGAAAAAATTGAAGAGTCAAAGTGTATGTGAAATGTTTTGGTGCGTGTGCATCTCTCTTTGTCTGACTGCCTTTCTCTCCTCCACCAGCGTTACCTGCTTCTCTCAGGACGCCTCTCTTTTTGTCTTCACCTCCCATTTCAATTTCACCCACGTTCTACTAAGAAGTGCAGTTTCAAGTTATTCATTCCACTGAAGCTAGGGCTGGTCTGTTGGTCGGTTTATGTGTCTTTACATGAAAAAAATAAATCACGTATTTAATGGAGCCACTTGCATATAGTGTATATAGATTTGCAAAAAAAAAATTCCAGGCATTTAAAGGTATATTCTTCTATTTCTTCAACTGGCACATTTCATATTGTACAAATGATACAGAAAATACAATATGATCGCATAACAGCTACAAAAACCTCCAATCAGAATAGTGTTTTGGTGAACTTTGGCAGAAACCAAATTGCTAAATGGTTCATAATTTTAAGACCTTTCATAAATGTTAGGAGTGCACTGCAGATAATGTGACCAGCTGCAGCAGCAGATTATGCAATGTGTCCAAAAGTAGTGGCCCGCAGTATATTTATTTATTTCACCAAAGCAAACAAACAACAAAACGGGTGTGGAAGCCAAGCTGATAACTCTAGCCAGGACAGAGCGATTTTTGAGGACAGATGCAGAATCTCACAGAACTACAGCAGGCAGTGAAAATGTTGAAAGTCTTATGTAGAAGTTGTACATTTTAAAACAATAGTTTGACATTTTGGGAAATCTGCTTCATCACTTTCTTGCCCAGAGTCTGATGAGAAGATTGATACCTCTGTCATGTCTGTGCGCTAAAAAATTAAGCTACGACCTCTAGCCAGTTAGCTTAGCTTAGCACAAAGAAGTGATAAAAGTGATGACAAGAAAATACATAGCCCACCATAAAACCACCACGTGACATACCTACCCTGTGGTTTGTGTGCAGATCAAACAAGCAAGCTGTTATATGTTAATTTGGATCTTTAGAGATCGAGTAGCTGAATTTTGGACAGAGTCAGGCTAGCTGTTTCCCCCGTTTCCAGTCTTTGTGCCAAGTTATGCTAACTGGCCGCTGCCATTAGCTTCATATTTACCATACAGACATGAGAGTCGTATCAATCTTGTCATGTAACTCAAACTCACACCGCAGCGATAATATACTAAGTTGTACTCTGCTATGAAACATAGCGCTACTGTTTGCCTACATTTCCATCTGATAGAATTGTGCTTTGAGATGAAGATACACTGTTAGAATAAACCTCCCTATTTTTAGTTTTCACTCGCTCTCACTGCTTCAGCACTTTTCAATCTGGTGACCCTACCTCAACCCTCCCAGAAACCCCACTGCCCTATGGGACACAGCTGCATGATAAACAGGGGGCGGGGTTTTCTCAGAGCGCTCCTCCGGTCAGAGAGTGTGTGAGAGCTGTTTGATGTCCCCCGTCACAAAAGAGCAGTATAGAAGAGGAAGATAGCTGACATGAGGGACGATATGAGAGTTATCCTCTCGGTACGCTGACAGGTGCTTTTCATGGCAGCAGAGCAGCGAGTCCCACAGAGAGCTGCGTGTCAGGCTGTGGGTTGGGTCGATTTCCTGGGGCGGGGACATATGCTTGCAGCTCTTGATCCACCCAGTCATTTTCTTCACACCTGAACTTGCTTATAACAGTCATTTTGGTGGCTGTCAACACTCCAATCATTAGCTATTTCCTTTTAGATAGCACATGAAGATATATTCTCCGCATTACAAGTAATGTCACTCTTGTTTTATAACCAGATTTTTGCTGTATGTGTGTGTAAATGTATCTGAAAGGTATTTATAGATAAGACTATTCCGGGTTACATGGATAATGTCACTTCCCCTGCCATATCCCATCTTGTGATACCTGTGGGAATGTGTGTGGTTGGCTGTGTTAACAGTGCTGTCCTTTTAATCAGCACCCCTGTGTGCTGTCGCTGGTTGAGCGATGATGGTAGAGCTGCCACTGTTTACACCGTTTTAAATCCTCTGGCAGGCAGGGGTGAGATTACCAGCCTCTTACCTGTTGCCCTAATCAAAGGAATTATTACCGCACCACTGGATGTTACTTGGAATAGCACCTTCTAAAAATACACACATACTCTTAACACAGAAACACAAACACACACACAGAGGCACACAGAGAAAGGGTAGAGGGAGAGAGCCTATCAGCAAGCAAAGTGCATCCATCCTTTGTTTGATATTGTGTATCCATCACTGGGCTATATTGGTAGTGGTGCTTGGTTCCATGGTAGCACTTCTGCGCTCTAGTGTAGTTCTGTGTGGAAAAATCAACGAATAGAATACAAAATAGTAGTGCAGTATAGCTCATACCCATATTTCCATTCAGCAGCATCTCAAAAACCAACAGTGGTCTCAATTTTGAAAACTGCTGCTTAACATTTTATCTGTAACTAGACTAGGTCAGTCTTGTTTTGATGGATGGAGGAAGCGTGGCACAAGAGTATGACCAAAATATTGTTGCTTTAAATTATTAGCTCTGACAGTGAGGAGAGAAAATCACTACTTCCTGTCATCTGTCTTTATCATAAAGCTTTGGGCAGGCTCTGCACTGACCAAAATTAAGACATGAGGCTTTTAACTAAAAAAGAAATTGTAGCACACAAACATTGTAGTGCTATATACACTGTAGGCTGCTATATGTTGAGGCATTTTTCTTTTTTTTTTTTTTACTGTTAACCTTTAAGGTATTTCATGGCTGGACCCTTGCTGCTTTGCAGTGCATTTAAGACCTGATGAACCTACAGAGGGACATCTTAGTTGTACCATAGGTGACTGAGGCTTTGCTGTGAGGGCCTTCAGGTGATGGCCTGCCTGAAAGAGCTTTCAAATCATTCTTCTACTGGAGAACTTTCATTTAAAATTATTTTAATTAAGTCTCTTCATTTATTTTGTTTTATTTGTTTTATTGGGAAGCAGTTTTTATCCTGCTTTAAAATACTTTTAGTTCGTTTGCTGTTTAGTTTGTTCAATACCAAAGAAAGGATCTGTCTGTCTGTCTGTCTGTCTGTCTGTCTATTTGTCTGTCATCTATTTACGGTAGCTGTCCATTTGTCTCTCTTGATCCAACTGCTGTGTTCTCACCAAAATGCTTTAGCAGAACATAAATACTAGTCTCCGCGTACATGACATGGCTTCCCTTTTTTGGTGCAGAGCGCACCCACTGATCCTCTCCCCTGGCTCAAGAGGCCTGTGAACAGCTCTCGGCCAGTGAGGCCACTTGACATGTAGAATATTTGATCCACATAAGCTGCCACTGTGGGAGAGGCCCATCCATGTGGAGAGGAGAGGAGAAGGGAGAAAGAGGGACAGATGGACATACAGGAGGCCGATGACTCCAAAGACAGAGTGGATGGAGCAGGGTCGCTGTTGAGTGGATTTTGTCTGTTTGTTTAATTCCCTCATGTAGATGACAGAATTAATCAAAATTAGACAATGTATTGCATTCCAAAACAAACCCTTGTGGTCCTTTAGGTGTGGTTGCTTGCATCCAAATAATATTCCTTGTATAGAAGTTGATGAGGTGTCCTGCTGCCCTTCATATTAATGGTTCACAGTGGAGGCACAGTGTGTTCACTTGACACCATTGTTAGATGACTATACATTCAGCTATTCAAGCCCTCAATAACTGACAATTCAACTGTCTCACATCGGGATGGAAGTGGTTGCTACTGTGTATGATTTTTACTTCTAAAAAAGATATAATGGCATTCAAGGAAAGCAAAGCATTGTGGGTAGTAGCCAGTAAATAGTGCAGACTGTAATCTAAATAAGATGGTATTTTAACATAGCTTTTTACATGGGTTACATGTAGAGCTCTTTAATTCATAAACCTGTTCATTTGGTTATTGTATGCATAGCTGATAATAATTAAAAATGCCTCCATTGTATTAGAGTAGAATGTCAGCGTTTCCTTTCAGCAGTCAGTAATATACTTTTATGTTTAATGTGGTATACCCTTGGTACTGTTTTGGTCCACATTTAGCAAAAGGACAATGTGCTGAAACCTTTTTTTATGGGTGTGCATGAGATTCAGATGAGCATTGCTAAAGATCCTTTCACTGGGAATGACACATCCGTCAGGAAATGGCCGTACAGGAAGTAATAGGCAATGAGCTTGTCTAAATCGCTGTAGCGTACAATGGAAATGACAGCAGTAAATGTTTCCAGGATAACATTTTAAGCGTGCATTGATAAGCAGTTAGTTGGCTCATCTTCTTCAAAGTGTGCCCAAAAGATACTGTATGATACTTTCTGTAAAATGTAACAAAAGGGCCAATCACAGGATACAGTTTTTTACTGAGCGTACAAAATGTAACATTAATAAACAAGTATAATCCCAGATGTAAATATAAACTGCAGGACAACAACTTTTCCTCACTTAGTTGTTGGAGTCTGTCCTGCCTTGTCTACACTGTGCTACGTTTATTTTGCACAATGATCGTATAAAGAAACCATTACCGCCACACTTCCTGTCCTGCACAGGGCAAAGCAAGATGGAGCTGTGATGATGAAGTGAGGACAGACACAAGCCGAATCACCGTCACTGCTAAGTACAGGAAGTGTCGAGGAATTTGTCTTTGCGGCGGACATAAGGATATGAGATGGCTTGCCAAGTGAAGGATTATCCTCCTTTCCATCTATAGTTTTGTTCCTGTTTCACTCCATCTCTCTGTCAGTCCCTCTGACCCAATCTGTAGTTTACATTTTTATTTTAAGCTTTAATAGACTCTCTCATCCTCAGTAATATACACCTACCACTCAAAAGCTACAACAGAGCAGATGCGGAGGTGGTGCCCTTTGTCTAATTTGCCAGCTCATTTCCACCACTCTCTCCGAAGAAGGCAGCCTTTCTTAAGGGAAGCAGCTTCCTATTAAAAGTTTATTAAACAGAAGCCAGAGGAATGATTAAAATTCTGCTCAAGCCAAATAAGATGAAGAGCATGAGGAGGGGCGAGTGATTACACCCCAGTGTGTGTTTGTGCTTGTGCAGGGACATGCTTATTTGTGTGTCAGTGTCTCCCCTGAAGGCACCACAGATATCTGTAATATTACTATAAGTATACAAGATAAAGCTGAATAATGGAGTCAGCAGCACGTTGGATAACTGCAAATTACACTTCACTAATTTAGTTTTTGTCCTTTTTTTTAATTCATTCCCCTCACTCTCTCTCTCTCTCTCTCTCTTTCTCTCTCTCTGTCTCTCTCTCTCTCTCTCTCTCCCTCCTTTTTCTCTATTAATCTCTTTTTAGAGTGGTCCAGTGCTGTCCTCCAGTGTTTCCCCTCCCCTCAGTTTTCTGTCCCTCTGTCTGTCATCTGGTAAGTACGCTCAGACTCTCCTCCCACATGCTATACAGCACACAGGCTTTCAGTGTTTTTCAATCCTTTACGTAATCACGGCCTGGCTTGAAGTGCAAATTGATGTCACCTTTATAAAGCGGAACATAATTTCTCGTTAATGCACATGGAAAGACATCGGCTGAAGTCAGCAGTGTCTATAGCATATGATAGGCATACCGTATACATACCTCTTGAGTTTAATGAGTAGTAGTGTGGTAAAGATAAATTCTTAGCTGAATGAAATATGTTAACAAGTTGCACAAAGTTAAGCTTTAATGATATGGTAGATTAGGGCCTAGAATTGTGACAGTATTAATTGGTAAAAACAAAAACAATTGTGTTCTTTTGAATGGGAAAAGTGTCTCTATCCCAGGTGTTATTCTATTTTACTACTCTAACCCTACCTTGAAAAGTCTGGATAGGTTTTGATGCCTCTTCGAATGATCACAGAGCAGCCTGACACATCAAATTGTGTACAAATAGCCATTTTCAGATCTCTGTGACACACCTTGTAAAATTGCCAAAAAAGTCTCACTGCATCGCCAGCTGGCCTTACAGCGGCCCCACACCTGTCGCATGTCAATTCAGTTCACTTTCAATCATTGTTTTTTTTTTTGTTTTTTTTTTTGCTTAGTTTTAAAGTGCTTAACATAAAATGTAACAAAAATTAAACAGGAACGTTCTGTGGGAAACACTCTGATCCTGATTTGGGCATGTTATGCAGTGGGCACATAGTCTAAACTCTGCTACAAGCATAGGATATAATAGTTAAAGCGTCTTCTTTAACCCAGTGAGCAGGACTCAGATAAGAAATGATCAAACTTTGATCCATCTCTTTTTTGGGGGATATAATCAACTCTGTATTCATGTATAATTAGTCTAACACAGTATGTCCTAGTGACAAGGCCACCTGTTGACACCAGGATTCAGCTCTGAATGAAAACTATGTTGTGCAGAATATGAATGTGGGAACACACTAGCCTTTGTAACAGGAAGGTATTTTCTCTATTCATGATAGTGCCTTGCAAAATATAGAGAAAAGCTCAATTTCTCCATCTTAAAATGAGTGTACATTTCAATATTAAGGAGACAATTCAGCCAGTCCCTTTCCAGAGAAAGCAACAACCCAAGCCAGCTCTAATGTATAATTCCCAGTTATCTGTTATCGCCAATTACAGGGCTTGTTTACTTGAATCGAGGGACTTGGTGGATCTTTTTTTATGGCTGTGTGTGTGTGTATGTTTATGCCCAGGGCTTTTAATGATGGGGGTAGATGGTCTCTGTACTGATATGTGTGTTCTCTGGTAAGGCCTGAGGGGATGGTTGGGCTGGGTGGGCTAGTGAGTTCCTCTGTCTCTATAAATACAGACTGGGATCCCATTCAGAGGCTGAAATGTGCCTGTTTGTGTGTACATGGTGTCTGTGTGTGTGTGCGCGTCTTCGTGACGCCACTGCAGCCAAACGAGCTAGAGGCTATTACTGGCCAGCAGGGTTGCTAGGGAGACCAGTGGTGTCAGAGAGGAGCAACATCTGTGGGGTGTTTGTCAAGACAGGTTTTCCTCTTTCTGTCTGTGTCCTCTTGCTTTCTCTGCCATTCTAGTAGTCAAAACCTCACTGCCCGGGTAATAGGAACGCTGACTGAAGTTATGAAAGCTGATGAAAAACCTCCAGTCTCTCATCATTAGTGTTGTCAAGCATTTGTAAACATGGCACTTGAACGTGGAACTGATTTCAATGCTGTAATTTCTTTGGCGATAGTTCAGCTGCCTATGCTCAGTCAGGCTCACAGTAGGCCCTCGGGCTGTGTCAGTCACCAGGGACTCGGGGACTCTTTTCACTGGGTTTACGCCAGTGGAAAGCACACATTCTGGGGAAGCATTTAATCCCTGCCCCCTTCCTGCTCCTCTCTCCACAGCTCCCCTCTCTATATGGACATGTTCTATTTCCACAGCTCCTTTCTCCTGGCTGCCTTATCGGCAGCTCAGCAGGGCACAAATTCTCTTTTAATAGGTACTTATTTGGGCAATGGGAGAAATCCCATATTTTTGAGCAACCCCTGCTTCCTCCCCCTGTCCTCCACCCCCTGCCCAGTCCTCCTTGTCTCACACTCTCAAACTATTTCTTACTCATCCTTCTCTGTGCTCTGCTGGGTTATCCCCCGTGCCACCCTCTGAGATGGACAGCAGAGAGAAGAACAGGTGGAGGGCTGCATCTTTGGGGTAGCATTTCAGATGTCATAATGCTCTTCCAAAATGGACTTTGTACTATTAAATATCTATTACTTTGGAACATTTTAATCCCCTTCAGGTACTGTCACAGATACCCTATAGTGCCGTTTTACAGTAGCCTGCACAGTGAGCTTTAAGTGGATTGAGCTTATCTGAGGAAAACTGAATCGTTCTAAAACCTGGGGGCTTCTCAAACACTTCACATAGGTCAACTAGAATATGTTGTGTGCGTGTATGCGTGTCCTGTATTTTTGACCATGTTTGGGCAAACCTGGCCCCCGATGAGCCCTCTGCAGGGTATGTGTAGCTGGGCAAACCAAACCTTCGACCTTCTAATCTGGTCTAAATGAGACCGTCACACACACAGCACAGTGCCGCACAGCGCACGGCAGCACAGATTCTGTGATGTAACATAGTAATTTTGGGATAATTTGGTATTTTTACTCTGCAGGCATCCCTCTGCAAAGGCCAGTTACCTAACTTCCATGCCCAAATTAACAGGCTTTTGCAGGTTACCCTGCACCTACCTTCCGCACCTCCAAGTGAAACATCTATCCACTTATGCCAAGATTAGATTAAGCCTTGAGTTAGACTGTGTCCTCACATGCCTCTGGGAGTGTTATAACATGGATGTCAAGCACCAAAAGTGTGTTCCCAGCATTAACTGATTCTGTTAGGGGCCGCACACAGCGGGAAAATGAAGCAGTGCTAATATAAACTACTCTATATTAAACAATAGAAATTTTTACTTAATATTCTTCTTGAGCTTTGACCAAAATAGAAGTGAAACAAAGGAAAGTTGAGTGAGCGAATGAGATTTATTTTGTCGTAATCAGTCTTTTAGAACAGTTTACACAGGCTGCTCACAGGCTCACTGCTCAATCACATCCACATCAACATCACTGCGCTGTGTTTTAAAAATATTCCCAACCAATGCTATGTCCACACACTGTTTAAAATCAGCCGCATGGACTTTTAAGTCTTAATACCAGTGTTCCGGTGTGATGCTTCTATTATTAACCAGACACGGATACCATCTCCTCACCATCACCTCCTGAAAAATGGTCTTTTCCATATTACATTTGGTGGCTTCAGTTACTCACATTCATCTCTGTGCAAAGACTGGGGATTTCTAGTCGTATTTTAGACTCCCCAAACAAAGCTGTTTCATTTTAACAGGGATTCCCCAAGTGCTATACAAGTCTTTTCTGCATTGCTGATACATTCTGTGCTCTGCCTAAAGCTTTAGTCCGGCATTGTTCCGCTCTCTTGTAATGTGTCTGTCCCAATTAACTTCAGATTCCTTGTGCACCCGTTATACTTGCAAATAAAAGTAGTTACACCATCTGTTTACAGATGGCAAGGGAGCTTTCGACCAGAGAGCTGTGTCCCAGTCACAGGCTTGGGTTAAGTGTGCTAATGCGTCATCCTGGCCCCTCTACTTCATTACATTCAGGGAACTCCCTGACTAAGTGCCTTTTCAAACAGACACACAAACACACATGCATGCACACACAGTCAAACATGCAGTGCTCTAAATACCTCTGATTAAGACTGCTGATAACCCGGGGACAGCCCTTACCCCCTCTCTCACCTCCTTC
The DNA here is from genome assembly GCA_029783685.1 of Heniochus monoceros. Taxonomy (NCBI): domain Eukaryota; kingdom Metazoa; phylum Chordata; class Actinopteri; order Chaetodontiformes; family Chaetodontidae; genus Heniochus; species Heniochus monoceros. The sequence goes on from JAPZEA010000010.1 coordinate 8,094,848, forward strand.
CCTCGCTTGCACTCATTCCCTCTGAGCAGCCTCCGTGTTTCCTCAGTGAGGGTAGTCATTGGCCCTCAGGTCAGCAGACTGCCTCTGACACACACACACACACACACACACACACACACACACACACACACAGACACACTAATGTCCACCATTTGGCAAAGGCTTCAGGCCATAATTTATTAGGTGAATGCTCCATCCATTAGGCCATTTGTTAAATTCTTTGTGTAACTCAATTTGGCATAGAATAGATGTGGATGACTATATATAGAACTCTTAGAGTATGTGGATGTGTGTGTCCTAGTATGGTTGCGTGTTTTATGAGCTAATTTACATCCTCATCTGCTTCTCAGTGGGGATGAACCCTGCAAAGTGACCCGACAAAGGCCTTGTGTTTGAAAGTGAAGGAGATCCTACTGCTGTATTTGAATGTGGGAAAGTCTTATTCTTAGTGACATCCATGCACATGTTGTGTATGATATTTGTGCGTGTGTTGTACGGTAAGTGCTTGTGTGCGCACATACGTTCCGTCCGACCAGAGTTGGGCACTGCAGTCAGTGTGTGTGACTGAATGACAGCCAGTTTCCATCCAAGGCTCAAGTCAATTATGTAACCTGGGGCCGAGGAGCATGAGTGAGCAGGGTGATCCTCAACTATAAAAGGCAAAGAAGAGGGTAGAAGAGGGTCATTTGGCTTGGAAAAAGACATTCTTCCTTTCAACAGCATAATACTTCCTCGTCCACAAGAAACAAACAGTGATTACAGATTTTTTGTACATACAACCCAAGAAAAGCACATCAGCCAACTGACATTAGATTTGTTTCATTCCTATTTGTATTAACTTGCAATTACTTGAAAGGAAGAATGTCTT
>JAPZEA010000010.1:8126646-8137583 GCA_029783685.1 Heniochus monoceros
CTTATTTACATACCCAGTAGCCACCAGTATTAACACTCTTTTAGCTCTGTTTTTGGTCTCCTCCAACACTTGGGAAAAACGCGGCTCTTTAGCAGTTAAATGCTCCACTATGTTCACCAGCTAGTCGCTAACTGTGTTTATCTGCTGTTTGATGTTGAGCAGGAAGTGTACAGTGGGTTTTTAAGGCGTTTTCACTGAAAACAGCTGCAGCAAAAAACGATGCTGTGAAGTGAATTAAGAGTAAACCAAAATAGTAAATTTGGAGCTTCACAGTTAAACAATGAACCGAAACTCTCTATAAAGCTCTGAGAAGCCAAGGGCAGCTGCAGATTCAGGAGATAATTCTCTGTATGTTCATCACTGTGAGGGACGCCTTTCAAACTGTCATTTGATACATTGAATTATCTAAGTTTCGATTATAGCTGCTTTAATTACCAAAGAACCTTGGATGTTTTATTATGATTGCCACTACTGAGATTTCAATTATTCTTAACTGAACAGTTACATCACATATCTGAATGAAGCTATGTACCTTTCTAATGAAGTTCTAAAGTTGAGTTTTAACTGAATAGATTGAGGTCACCTAAATGAGAGCTGAATGGCAGGCCTGATGTTTTTCAGCCATATTTGTTTCCATGCTGCAGTCGGAAAAGAACTGGAGGCCTCCAGAGGCCAGTGTGCCTTTGGACTGTATGACTTGGCCTGACACACACACACATACACTTTTGCCTCTCTCTCTATCTCCAGTGGGACTGCTTGACCCAAGCTGTTCACACTAAAAATAGTCCTGCAGTCTGTTTGACACGCACAAGCACTCAAATGCATACCCGCACATGTGCTGGAACGCACATGCTCTCGCTCTTTCTGTTTTTTTAAATTTTCCTCAGCGTCAGTGCAGCTACAACAAGCGTCAGATGAGCCGTATCTACCCCAAAGGGGGTCGGGTAGACTCCAGTAATTACATGCCTCAGATCTTCTGGAACGCAGGCTGCCAGATGGTCTCACTCAACTTCCAGACCCCAGGTACCACAGCACACACTATGGGACCTCTGACCTCACACACACCCATATCAAGTACTCCACATATATTATATACATATTACAAGCACTCAGCCTTCTGATCTAAGTGCACTGAACTTCTGACCTCACATATTCATCCATCATAGTGAATGCATCTTCTCCATGTGTTGTCTGGATGAACCTGGACCCACTAATCAACAACACTTACTCGCCCAGCCAGTGTACACATGCCAAGAGTAACAAGAACAAGTTAACTTAATGAAAATCCAGTTTGACTGGGAAGTTAGTTTAAAGGGTTCACCTAAATTACAAAAAAACCCCACACATTTTAGTTTAGATAAGTGGTATTCAACAATGCTGATAGCTTTTGATTTTCTGATATCTATGCCTAGAACTTCTGCCATCACTCCAATACAATGGAGCCTTTAAAAATAACATTGGAGACACTCAATAGCGACACATCAAGTCCCACCTACCCTAAATAATCCACAGATTTTACTGGGAGTGTTTCTTAAATAGAAGAAAAATAGTTGCAATGAAAAGTGCACACATTGAGATCTGTGGAAAAATGCTGATTTGAGTCGGTGCATAAGCAGATAAGAAGAATGCTGAATTTTCTTTTGGGAAACTTTGATTTTAAAAACAATGTCCAAACTAGATCCAGCAGATAGATTTTTCACCATATTTGTGACATGAGAATAAATTCTAAACCTCACTGGGCCAAGCATAGTTTTGCATAAGTATACACAGTCAGCCTGAAAAGACAAATCAGCTGCTAGTTTCTGCAAGTCGGTTGCTTGTCATTTTGCAGCATCAGCTTCTCCTACTCCACTCACACACTTCATCTGATTTTCATTCTGTCTCTGTTACACACACACACACACACACACCTATGCAATAAGTGATGCCTGTTGTAAAACAGCTGCTGCCCCATGGCCAGAGGCAAAAGGGGTTGTACCATATGGCCTGCTGGGAGCGGAGCATGTGCGAGGCTGGGGGGGGTTCACAAGAGGTGGAGCTTCTGTGATGGAGGGATAAATCGTTAGAGGGGAGAAAGAGAGATGTCAGAAGAAATGTAAAAAGTCTCTCTCTCATTCACAATCCAGAGAACCAGATGCAAATGAGCTGAATTGTTTATCTAAGATTTGATGTTTGTGAGTGATGTAAGACTCTAATGTGTGTGTCTCAGTCTCTAAACGCCGCTCTCGTTGTCTCCCTCAGATCTGGCCATGCAGTTGAACCAGGGGAAGTTTGAGTACAACGGCTCCTGTGGGTGAGAAGCGCTCCTCACTCCTGTCTTTAGCTCGTTCCCATCCGTCCCAACCCTCTCTTCTCCACCCCTCTCTGAAGCTCATCAATTAAAGCATGTCACATCTCATTAGTGGTTGCCATCGGCGACCGTAGCTACTGTCTGCCCAGAGAGCCGATGAGTGCTTTGGGGAAGCGAGCTCATCTTGTCCCGCCTCTGAGGCTCTCTGCAGTCATCTATCTCTTCCTCTCTCCATCGCTGTCTCCGTCCCTCGGCTCTAATACTGTCCCCGAGGGCAGAGATTTTACTGCTAATGCTGGAAATCTCATATGTGGGAAGATCAGGGCTTTTGCAAGACACCCATCATTACTAATGCCACTCAGCTGGGCCCCCGGTTAACACACACACACACACACACACTCCCACACACAAAACCGTAGTATCTTCTTATTCCCTATAGATCGTTAGAGAGCTTAATTGAAACTAAAAATGTCTTGGAAACATTATAGTATTTTATTATTTGGATTATATATTTCATATTTTCAGTGTTCTCACATTTGATCTAAAAGGTAGTTTGAATTCACTGTTTGTGCATTTTCCTCACATTGTGTGTGTGTGTGTGTCTGTCAGGTACCTGCTGAAGCCCGACTTCATGCGGCGGTCAGACAGGATGTTTGACCCTTTCTCGGAGACGCCGGTGGATGGTGTCATTGCTGCAACCTGCAGCGTACAGGTCAGGTCATCCGACACTTCAGCCATGCTGGTAAACAGTTAAATCCTATAAATAAAATAAAATAGACATGAAACTATATCCATATAAAGGTAAATATACTCATATTCATATTTATGCAAGGAATAGTTTCAGGCTTGGTTATCTCATGACATGGTGTGTGTTATGATCCTCCAGGGCGGCAGTTAGCTGTATTCCTTCGTTCTTTCCTCTCCCCTTCTCTTTATAATATGTGCCCTAACAGTGTTTTTGTCTAAATACTCATATCTTCACTTTTGGTCACTTTAGTGATGCAGATGATGCTTGATTGTACCTCATGTCCACTGCATCAAGATACAATAACAATGAATACTTTACTTTTTAAATATTACGCCTGTGAAATTATAATTAAATCATAATTATGTCCTCCTTTTTACTTTAGGTGTTCTCTGGACAGTTCCTGTCAGACAAGAAAATCGGCACGTATGTGGAGGTAGACATGTACGGGCTGCCGACAGACACCATCCGGAAGGAGTTCCGTACTCGTATGGTGATGAACAACGGACTGAACCCAGCCTACAACGAGGAGCCCTTCGTCTTCAGAAAGGTAGCGAGAAGGGAAAGAAAAGGGGTTGTTGGGTGAGGTGAGATAATGGATACAGTGAGGTAAAACAGATGTGCTGCACATATTGGAATGCTGTCTGCATTGTGACATTTGAACAGCTGGAGGGGGAGGAAAAGGAGAGAGAAGCCATGATTTGGGTTGGAAGAAAGGTGTCAGTGAAGATGGAAGATACTCGTCCTTACAGCAGGGAATGAGAGAGAAGGATAGAGGGAAAACAAAAGAAAAGAGGTAAGATAAGAGAGGAGGGAAGATTGAGAAAGAAATGCAAAAGTAATGACGAATAGAAAAAGACTGTTCAACAAAAGGAGGAAATCTAGAAAAATGGAGTGACTTTTAAAAGAGGGAAGAATGATTGTAGTCATTTGCAAAAGTATCACAAACCAAAACAGAGAGTGGGACAAGAGGAGGAAGAACAAGGCATCTAGTTTGCTGGTGCTTTGGCTCACAGAGAGGAAGAAAGTGGTAAAAAACAAAGGGCAGCAAGAAGAAAGGAATAACATCAGCAAACAGAGAAACAAACAATTAGTGATGAAGGAAGAAAAAAAGGGAGAATGAGGGAGAGAGATTAAAGATACAGAGAATGAAAAGGAGAGAAACGTGTGTGTGTAATAGTGCTGCTCTCAGCAGAATGAGGAGTCTCTCAGCCATGACTGTGACTCCAGCTTCCTAACACACACCATCAATCACAGCCTGCCGCAGTGCTGCTCTGCTCACACACACACACACACACACACACACACACACACAAACTTACACAGTGCTATCAAAGAGGGGCATCACAAGCAGAGCTGCTGGCAAGACTCGTTTCTCACATCTACACACACACACACAGAGACACAAATGCCCTCAAATACTGCCACACCTCTTGCATGCCTGCTGTCAAGATGACTCAGAGCGAACAATACACACCAGCAGCACACGCATACCGTACATCAGCAAGGCTATATTTGCGCAAGCGCACACGCACGCACGAGCAGGCGTTTCCACTCATTCATCTCTAGTGAGTATTCTTCGGCCTTATCTCTTACCCTCCCCTTCGTCTAGGTATTAATCATCCTCCTCTCTCCGTTCACTTATCTCCACACACAAGGCCAGTTAAGACTCTCGCTCCCTTTTTTTCCAAGGGTGTGCACACATAAGCTCATCCACAGACACAAGGTACACACACACACACACACACACATATATACATATACTGTATAAGATATACATCGCTCCCTGTGTGCGTACTAGCTGTGGAGATGGCCTTGTTGGTAGTAAGATACGCTGTGTGTTTCTGCACTATCATGCCTTTTTCCTGTATCACACTGTGACAGTCCCCTGATAGTGTCCCCTGCAGTTTCATCCTTGACCTTCCCCCCTTAATGATGCTGTTTCTGGTTTAGCGTAAAAACAGGAACTTTTTACTGCAATGGCTGAAAAATAGTTTGTTCTTTCCCGATTTTCACACCAGAATGGGTTAAGTAGACTTCCCACAGTACCACAGAGTTGACTCCTAACTTTTCCATCTCACTTTTTGTGCTCCCGCCCCCTTTGCCTCCCCTGTTCCTCAACCCATCTTTTTCTCCCTTTATTCTGGCTCCTTCTCCCTCCCACCCTCCATTTCCCTTCATCCCTCCCTCCTAGGTGATCTTACCAGATCTGGCAGTACTGCGCATCGCCGTCTACGACGACAACAACAAGCTGATTGGCCAGCGCATCCTGCCTCTCGACGGCCTGCAGGCTGGCTACCGTCACATCTCGCTGAGGAACGAGGGCAACAAACCTTTGTCGTTGCCCACCATCTTCTGCCAAATCATCCTCAAGACCTACGTGCCCGACGGCTTTGGAGGTGAGGGGAACACACACACACACACACACACTAATTACAAAACTTTATGTATATTTCTTTATGTGCTTCAGTGTCTAAATGCAGAACTACATACTGACATACTTTGTTTAACTGCTCGGTTTACTCTTGGCTGATGATAAAGTTGTTTCTGTAGCCTGTAGGGAGGAGAGGGGGAAAAAAAGAAGGCAAGGCAACTGTCTCTCTCGCTCACTTACTCTCTGCCTTGGGTTGGTTTGAACATTCAGAGTAATGGCATGGCACAAATGATGATGACAGTGAATCTGCAGTCATAGACAGTTTAAAACAGGCAGAAGCATACAAATGAGCAGGACAAATGGAGTTGTCATTAAATAGAGCCAAGGGGCTTGCGCAGAAGGACCATTACTGTAACCATTAGCTTTGTTGTATAAGATCTGCTGCCAGAATCACTTCCTGACCAGACACACAGCACTGTACCAGGAGCTCAAATAAAACCCTTTCCTTAAGAAATAGTGTTATTTAAACAAGTAAGATCCTACCCCGGTCTTGGCTGGTGTCAGAACAATGAGGCAGTAGTTAATCATCTATGGAGGATAGCTTTTGTGATAGTTCTGTAGATCTGGGGGAGTGGAAATAGATTAAATCTAGCTCACTCTGTTTACTTTCTTATTGAAAAATAACATTTTGATTACTATAGTTAAAAGAAATATTTTAACCACTTCAGAGATTACTCTACTGTTTGGAGTCATAAGGGATATTCGGACACTTGCTCATTGTACACTCAGCAAAGCACAGTCCACTCCTGTTTATGAGGAATCTTCTCTTTCCCTGTTTAAGCAATTGTGGACGCCCTATCAGACCCAAAGAAGTTCTTGACCATTGCAGAAAAGAGAGCTGACCAGATGAAGGCGTTGGGGATTGACACGGTACACATGAGAACAAACACACACATCTGAGTTCATAAAAACACTGAGCTCCAGGCTGGTTTGAAGAATTGTACCTGATTGGTTGCGTACAACCAGCGTTATCTCACTCTGTACTCAGATGTTACTGCACCCATACAATGAAAATGGTGTCCCTTTCCTCCTAAATGAATCGTTTCCCTTTTGTAGAACGACATAGCGGACGTTCCCAGTGGGAGCTCCAAGAACGACAAGAAGGGAAAGGGTAAAGGAGACACCGTGAAGGCCAGTGTGACACCGCAAGCCAGCTCAGACATGGCCCAGACCTCCAACGCCGCCCAAAATAACACAGCAGAAACCAAGAAGGGTATACACCGTTATTCAAATATATGCACAGACATATTTACACTATGTGGGCACAGGGTTCAACTTCACTGTTCTCTGCTGTTTCAGATACCGCACTCGTGCCTAATGTCAGCATTGATGACTTAAAACAAATGAAGGTTGGTAATTCCTTTCTGCTAACAGGCCTCCTACACCTCAGGCTGGGAGATATATTAAATTTGGAGGAGTTATGGAAAATGCAATACTGCAGTAATTGTTTATTATTATTTAAATAAGTATCACGAAAGTACGCTACTATCAGGTCTCATGTAAAGACAGCAAAGTTAACAAGTGAATTATAGATATTTACAAAGCATGTGAGGTGATTTAGTATTTATTATAGTTGCTGCTAAATGATGAGACTGTTGTAACGTGCTCATGAAATTGTACAACAAAAGGTATGGTCACATTGCATTTCTGTTCAATGAAATTTCCCCACACTTTGCTCCCAAAAATGACATGGTGTCACATTTCAGACGCAGGTAATAAATAAATATCGATCAGTGCGACCACAGGCTGTAAACAGAGCGTATAAAATGCAGCAATATTACATAGCTACTGCGGCTAAATAGCTAACTTTAATTTGTAATTATTTTGTAAATACTTTGGGTTTTTTTCTTGGTAAAAGCAAACGATCACCCTTTTATACCAATAATGATTTCAGAATTACCTTGTAAAATACCTCAAAGATGCAGCTACTGTACCCAGCTATTATGCTTCTCCAGTCTGGTATGTTCAAAGGCTGTTCTTAACATGAAATGCACAAGATAAAGAAATACACTTGTCTCCCCCTGCAGACGTACCTTAAATTGATTAAAAAGCAGCAGAAGGAGCTCAACACTTTAAAGAAGAAACACTCAAAGGTGGGTGATTGTTTTAGCGCCGACCTGTCTGTTGCTAATACAAAGAGGCTGCTGCTTATTCTGGCCAGTCATTGATGCTCAGAGGGACAGACACACAGCGAGGAGCCGCCTCCACCTTTCATCTTCCACTGACCACAGCCTCATCACTGAGCTCATCTGCACACACACAGAAGCACACAATCTGTCCATGACAAACACACACTGACGCAGCCACATAATCAATGTTTTGTAAGAAATTAGACTTGCTAAAGTTGCCTTTCCTTTGACCAGCTTACCATAGTGATCATGGAGGCTGCTGGCTCATTCACAGTGGCTGATTAATTATCACAGTATTCAGTCCTACTGCATAACACATGTATAATACCATTCAGACCCATCTGTCGACTGAATAAAGAGGACTGCTGGCTCATTACTCGATTCAGACAACAACATATGAATGTTTTTGAAATAATAATGACAGTTGCCTGTTTTGGTATGATTTCAAAATCTGTTTTAGGCTTAATACCTGCTCGTGGATACATTAAACACTGCATGTCCACAGCATAAATAAATACTTAAGTACCACATGCTTTCTTTTTTCAACAGGATCAAAATACAATGCAGAAAGCCCACTGCACCCAGGTGGACAAGATGGTGTCTCAGCATGATAAGGAGAAGACGACCCTGGAGAAGCTACTGGAGAAAGCCATCAAGAAACGAGGGTAAGAGGGGAAAAAGACGACATTAGGTGAAAAAGTACAGTGTATTGACATCATTGCATTGTCTGGGTTTGTTGTATGTGCTTGTTCAGGTCCAGTTATGCCAGTCTGATGAATCAGTTTCCATCCTCAGTAATAAAGCCAAGCATTGTGAACTGTGTTGAAAGTAGCCAACTTTGGTAACATGCAGAAGCCTCTGTGTCTCATTATAATAATAATAACAATAATAATTCATTCTGACTACAGTGTCAGATAAAAATATGAAAGCATTTGGAAGGATGAAAGGAAACTTGGTTTGTGATGAACTTCTTAAAAAACCTTAACCACTTGACTTTCCTTCATTTTGGATGAAAACACTTAAACTGAATTTGACTTGTATGGTCTTAAATCATCACTTACATGCAAGTGGTTTCCTTACAGGGAAAACAACTGCCAGGAGCTGAAGAAGGAGACAGAGGATAAGATCCAAACACTGATTGCTGATCACAAAGTTAAGGTAAAGCAAAACGTCCTAGCCCAAAACCAGCAAACTTTCCACAAAGCTGTTAGCTTTAGCTGTGAGGATGACAAGTGCCTCGGCTGTGGATAACTGACTGAGGTGTGTACTTGTGACGTGTGTGTGTGCGCAGGTAAAGGACATCACAGCACAGCACACTAAAGAGTGGTCAGAGCTGATCAGTAGTCACAGCAGCGAGGAGCAGGAGATGAAGGACAGCCACGTCACACAGCAGTGTGAACACCTCAAGAAACTCCTGGCCACAGTCCAGGAACAGCAGACCATGCAGCTCAAACTCATCCACGAACGGTGAGAGGCTCACACACACACATGCACACACACACACACACACACACATACATACAGATGCATGCGTATGCACCAGGTGACCAGACCTGGAGGGGCAGCAACCCTGTGAATCACTAAACTGATGCCCCAGTTGCCAAACTGTCTCTCACAGGTATACGTGTTGCTGCTGTTGTGAATGCTGGTTGTAATCAGGTTTCCTTACAGTACATTTGGCTTCTTGTTCCACGATGTTAGGCAGAGCAAAGAGATGCGTGCCAACCAGGCCAAGATGTCCATGGAAAACAGTAAAGCTATCAGCCAGGACAAGACCATAAAGAACAAGGCAGAGAGAGAGAGGTGGGTCATGTCAGTCATTCTGTACTAAGTTGACTTGGCTGTTGAGTCTTTATGTTGTGATAGTTTAGTCCCAACACCTGACCCTGCTCTCTTCTTGCTGTTTAGGAGAGTGCGAGAGTTAAACAGCAGCAACACCAAGAAGTTCCTGGATGAGAGGAAGAGGGTAGGTTGTTTACAGTTTTCTTTTGGAAATCTTTAGCTGACAAATACACCAGCGACTCTCCTGTTTTAGTGCATGATGGTAATGTGTCAATACAATACAAATGTTAGGATGTCTATTGCTGCTCCAGTAGTAATTTAGTAATAGAATAGAATATGTGTATGTGTATATTCACTGTGACAAAAAAGATCTCTACATGTTTTTTTTTTTTTGATATTAAGTACATAAACATGTTTTGCTATATTAACGACAGTGGATCCTGACCAATAATCTAAGCATGATCACTTTTTACATTTGGTGTTGCACAATCAATTAACACTTTGTAACACTATCTGTGTCTATCAACAGTCATAGCTGGAGACACAGCGTTAAATTGATTAAAGTTAGAACTTATTTGCAGTGTTAAACAGTAACTGAATGGTTATAATGTATCATCTTTGGCCCTGGTGTGTCTGCAGCTGGCCATGAAGCATCAGAAGGAGATGGAGCAGCTAGAGAAAAACCAGAGAGAACAGGTGGAGAAACTGGAGAAGTTCAATGAGCAGGTACAACACTAAACTAAAGAAAATTAACCTTAATGTCAGAATTTCACTGCTAACATTCTGTTAAGAAGAAATGACTAAAGATAACTGTCATGCCTACCATCAGCTGACTGCTGTTCTCCATCTGAACTGCAGAAATGTCTAACCAGAACTTCCTGCATGAACCAGATATCTCTCAGTTTATGGTCCTCTGTGCTCCACCAGCTTTTTAAGTGTAAATGAAACTCCAGACTGGGGATGAGAGCAGCTCGCTGGCTGATTTCCTCCCTAGATAATGGCTGCATTTTGGATGATTTGTGCTGTAAACTGTAATCAGTTTGCAGGGAATGTTCTAAAGCGCTGGCAGAATTGCTTCAAGACACTCTAAAGACAAACAACAATGCTGGTCCCAAGGAATAAACACAAAGTCCATATTAAAGAATCAACATCTCAACTCTCTTGTAATGACTTACTGTTGCACGTTTCTTCATACAGTAACAACATAGCTTTGTACTGAAGTGTTGCCGCTGTATAGACACTTTACCAGACTGTATCTCTCTGCCCTACATGTATTGAGTGTACATATCTCCATCTCTCCATTTTATTTTGCCATCTGCCACATTCCGTTACCTGTACATGTCTTACATGTATGCACAGATTCATTTGGTTTTAATATGATTTGCTTCTTCCGGCACAGCTTTTGAAATCACACCATGCAAACAAACAGGTTCAAGGTAGGCATCTCCATCTCACTAAACTCTACCTCTCTGTGCGTCACTCAGTGATCATGTTTCCCTCCATCTCTTTCCCTTCTACCTCTCAGTCACGATACTCATCTGCCGTTTTCTGCTGAGC
>JAPZEA010000010.1:8358553-8374126 GCA_029783685.1 Heniochus monoceros
TTATCCTACTTAGCAAAATCATGGCAAAATATATGCCAATTTTTTTACACAACTGTAAAACTGGGTCACTGTTGGACTGGGAGACTCTCTACGTTAGAGGTTCACAGACCAATTGGGGTAACCATGGTAGCACTACTTCTATGGCGCTAACCTGCTAGCATATTCAGGGCTGGCTGGCCAGTATTGACACTGCTATTGTGGCTGTGGTTTTTGACCACGTTATGTTTCTGAAACTTGTCAGAAGCAAATAGAGGCGAAAGACTACAGCATTTGTTTTGCAGTGTTATGCACTGATCATGTTCTTATAGTACACATGGTCATGCTAGGAAGGCTGCTGAAAAGTAGCCAACGACAGGCTGCATCTATCCATTGTGAATGACGTGAATTCATGCAATCTACAGCTGCTGTGTTGGGGCTTTCCAGGAGGAGCAAGGTTAAGGGCAGCATCTTGGCATAGCCTAATTCATGTAGTACATAACAGTCATCATTTGGTGTGAGCACTGTATACACACTTCCAGCTTCTCTGTACACGAGTCAGATTTCAGAAAATTCCACAAAAAAAGTGAAAGCGTCACAGGACTCATATGTGAATAATCATCATCAGAGGCTCACTATCTTTTCACTGCACGTTACATTGACTCTGTTAAAGATTCCAAGGTTGCACACAAGCTTAGCTGTAATTGTGCAGCTAAAGGGACAGCTGCACTTAGTTTTACCCCTTCCTCACAGACCTAGCCTTGACCCCCACAATGTAAGGAATTTCATTTCATTTAAAATCGTATTGGAGGCAGAAACCCAAGGACAAAGCACTGTCAAAGAGTGAGAGCTTATAATAAAAGCACAAACATTCAGAATGCCTGTAGTCCGAGAAGAAAGTCCCTCAGAACATTTTTTTGTGGATTACATTTTATTCAATAGCACTCTTGTAGGGTGACAGGATCTCCTATAATTACTGAATGCTTTTTAATAGAAGCCTCATTGATGAGGTCCTTATTGAACTCTGTAATTAAAGAATTCTTTTAAGAAAACTCACAGGTAGATTCTTAAATATGCCATTTTTGTGTGAAATAAGATGGCTTTGAAGGCACTTGCAAGAATTGCGAGTGACATTTAGACCACTTCACTTGTTTGAATATGTGATATTAATAGAGAAAATTGGATGGGATAAACAAATGCAGCTGTGTACAATTGTGCTACGGAGTGCTTCAGAAGATGAGAAAAACTAGCCTTTGAGTGTACTTACATGAGGAGGAGCAGGGAACGGAGAAAATGGAGAAAGAGAAAGAGCAGTAGCATGAGAGGCAGCAGAAGTGCAGATCTGGACAGATGGACAGGGAGTTTTCCGTTTAAACATCATCACCATCCTCATCATCCATGTCAATTCTGTTCGCCAGGGACCCGCCGCTCAGTGAGAGGATGATGTCTCCACTCCACAGAGAGATTGCCACCAGGTACTCAACTCTCTGCTGCAGTTCTTTCCCCGACACAGTCATAAACACCATCTTTCCCTCGCTATGCATAGCAAGACAGCAATTATCAACAGTACACTTTAAGCAAATCCCATGCCCAGCTTCTCTCTATCAAGCTATTTTTGTTCCTTGGGGTTTGGTGATGCATCCCAGCTCAATTATCTCAAAATATTATGTATATGCATGTTTATTCTCTCTGTTCAGAATGATAGACTGTTAGCGCAGTGTTTTTAATATGCAAACCACCCTTGTCAACCAAACTGGGATTGAGAGGCTACCAATTATTTGCCGTCAGACATTGAGAGATGATTATCTAGATGAGGGACTTGGTTCATCCTCAGCAGCTAGGAAGTGGTGTATTGATTGGCCATCAGGGAGCTAATAACACAAGGTTATCTACACGTAGCATGAGACAGTCTCCCTACTTAATACAGCAGTCCTATATAGATTTAATATGTACTTATAGCACTGAGCCAGGGAGCAAAGGAAGGGGGTGTGCATCTCTCAGAGCATAGCAAAGGTCATACTATCGTAAAACCATCGACAAGGGCGCGGTAGGATTATATGCTGTGGCGTCACAGCTCTCTGTTCTAGTTTCACAGAGCATCTCCCGCTGCTTGTATTGACCACTGAGGTGGTGGTCCACTAAGTTGGTCCACTCAGGCCCAACAAAAAAACGCAAATGAAAAAAAAAAAAAAAAAAAAGCAAAAAAGCAGTGGTTGGTCTGGTAGGTGCCAGGGAATCTGTGGTGACTGGCTGTTTGTGCAATTTGGGTGCCATATCATGCCTAATGCATGCCTTGAAAAAGACAGTCTAGTGTATTTGTGCTATATACTACCAATAATTTTTAAATGTTATGGCAGTTTGACTTTATATTATTCTTATTCTCATTAGTATCACAAAGCTTCTGCAGAAGTCCACAGAGAGTCTGCAGACAGCCTCCTGTGGACTTAATGAACTGTGGATTAGGACATTCCTCGGCAGTCCAGACTTGACTAGTACACGTCTGTAGAGTCCACAAGAAAGAAATGGAGACATTTGAAGGCAGCCATTGTTGCTGGTGAGTCACACTGTTGTTGAAATTAAAATGTTCAATGCTTTGAGCATCACAAATGACTTTCTATTCACCTCCATTGTTTTGGTAGCAGAAATGTCAGAGATGGATGTGTCGAAACCTGGACAAATAAAAAATAAAAACTATAACAGAACTTTTTTATTTTTATTTATTTGTTTATTTATTTTTGGCTGAACAGGCCATTTAATACAATATGACAATAACGTCTCCGACACATAACCTACAGTTTTCTGTCACAATAATGCTACAATTTCCAATGTATAGGGAGGATAAATAAACTGCATATCTATTTAAATTGTGTCACTCAATGTCACAAACAAGCCCAGCAGTAAGTGCATCATGTGCACAGTGTCATGAAGTGTGAGGCTGTCTGGCACAGTGATCTGGTGTCTTGTCATAAATCACAATGGCAGCAGAGAGAGACCATGTTTCCTTGTTACTGTAAACCAAAAGAGAGCCTTTCTCCCGAGAAATCAACATGACCTCAAACACAGCGTTACCCAGCCACATTCCAGGTCACGCTGGAGACTCCTAGACACACAATACCTCTCTCTCTTTCTCTCTCTCACTCTCCCCTGCAATCGTCCAGTGCATGCATGACTGGAAATATATTAAAACTTATACAAATATGGGAGCACTCAAAAAAGAAAAAAAAGAAAAGAAACGGGCAAGAAGATGGCTAGACAGAACAAGAGTGACTTGTAATCTGAATGCTTCTACAGCAGGTTGTTTCTGTGTGTGAGAGCGAGTGAGTGTGTGTGTGTGTGTGTGTGTGTGTGTGTGTGTAGTAGTGGTTAGGGTTAGGGGTAGGGTAAGTCTCCGGGAAATGAATGTAAGTCAACGCAATGTCCTATGAAGTGATGGAAACACAGCCATGTGTGTGTGTGTTTGTGTGATTGTGTCTCTGTGTGTGTGTGCACACATAATCCAACCTGGGGCTAGTGGAGTAATCTTATGGCAGTCAGTCTGTTTAAGAGAGCTCCATTGTTTCTCTGGCTAAAAAACACAGGGGCTCTGGAATAAAAGATTTCCCGAGCAGAGTTCAAGGTTTTGGTGGGGAAATACTCTGGGGAGGCCGAGCGTGCTGTAAGCCCCAAAGATTACATTTCAGTCCTTGGCTCGCAGTCAAAAGCTCGCCAGACGGAACAGGAAATTGTGTCGCTGTCAGTGAAAACGCGCAGGGAGAAATGTAAATGGCCCTCCCAGTAACGGACGCCTCATATGCAACCCCGGTTGTGTCCCCAGGGCTCTGCCTGTCCGCCACGTCCATCTTGTGTCAAATAGCTGGTTTTAATACTGGATAGGGATGGGGGGTGGGATGTGTGTGTGTTTGTGTGTGTGTGAGAGAGAGAGAGAGAGGTAATCAAATCTTTGTGAATGAGAGGGAAATCACTCCCTGCTCCTTTTCCCCGCTCTGTTTCCCTTCCCCCCCTGCATCTCCTCCGCCAGCTCCCATTGGTGTGTGGCATAATTAAAATGATCGGCTCATGTGAGTCAGACAGTGTGTGCATGTGTGTGTATTTGTTTGCATGGGAAATTCAATCCCCAGGCCTGAGAGGACGAGCTAGTGTGAGCTAACTGAGAAGACAGGAAACGTCGGAGACGTTTAACTTCCTCTCTGTCACACCTTTCACACTCATTTAATCCCTTTTCTTTCTCCACCTCACTTTACCTTGTGTAGCGTGACTGCGTACAGGTGGACTGTGGGCGTTCGTGGGGATGAAAGGAAAGGGAAGTCAGATTGGATTATACAGAACAACATGTGACTGGATAGCTTGAAAGACATACAGCACAATCTGCATGTCTTTGGACACGTGACACATTTTCTGTTGTTTTTTTTGACTCCGGCACAAAGTGCTCGTACTCAGATTCAATCTGAGGGTGATCAAATATGTATTGGGTGAACTGTGGTGGTATTATAGCTCCTTTTATTGCCATTTTTTTGCCCCTATGTTAGGGAGCCAGTTTGATTGAAATGATGTTGAATCCAGCAATCAAATGTTCGGTGGTCTGCTTATTGGCAACAAGCCATTACAAATGACCTGTCTGACCACAGAAGACCAGTGTCATGGATGTAAGAGGAAGAGATAAAAAGATGCAGAAAGCAGATACAAAAAAAAAACAAAGAAAAAAAAACTCTCTTGGTTCAGCAAGTGATGCAAACTCCTGATAGGACAAAAGTATAAAGTTTACAGTTTGTGAAAGTGTCCTTTAGACATGTAAATAATTTCAAACAGGCATCTTCCCAGATGCCTTCAAAACAGCTGTTATAAAAGCATTACTAAAGAAAGATGGTGATGCGCTTACCAACTATAGGCGGATATCCAACCTTCCAAATAACATTTTGGAGGAATTTAGAGCACACCACAGCACTGAAACTGCTCTGACTGAAGTCATCAGTGACCTCAGACTAAATTCTGATGAAAAGAAGCTCTCAATTACTGTTCTCTTAGACCTCAGGGCAACATTTGATATGATTGGACATCATATCTTAATCTGTCGTCTTGAACAGCTGGTTGGTGCGTCTGACTGTGTGTTAAACTGGTTTAAAGCTGACATCAAAGGGAGAAAGTTTGATGTCAGTCTTTGAGATCATGTGTCTGAGAAACATCTGTTTTGGGGTTGCACAAGGCAGCTGCCTTGGTCCATCACTGTCCTCACTATACGTGCTGCCACGTGGTGCAGTCATTAGAGAGCAGCATGTGTGTTTCCATAGTTATGTGGATGACACACAACTGTACGTCTCTGCTGAACCAAAGGATGCTGCAGCTATAGACTCCATTACTAACTGTTTTTTGGCAATAAATGAATGGATGATCAATAATTTCTTGAAGTTAACTGAGAACAAAACAGAAATCTTACGACTCTGCCCTGAAACAAAAAGAGAAATGCTGTTTAATAATCTGAGGAAATTAATTATTAAAATTAAAACTGAGGTTGCAAGTCTAGACGTTCTCATTAATACGGTCTACTCAGTGACAGCATCCTCATGCGGAGTGTGTTAGTGTATGAGTCATGGAGAGGCATTCTACTATGTCAACAAGACGCTTTGTGGAATATACTGCCACTGTGGAGCAGATGCTCTCATGCAGAGTTGTATGCTCTCTTGACAGAGCACACATCAGAGATGTCACATGATGGGATGCAGCCAAGGCAATTGTGCAGCTCCTGCTTGTAATCACATTTTTATTTACAGTCCACGACACTGACCGGACCAAAAACTGGACAAATGAAATAGCCATACTTGAAATACTACACTATCAGTATACTGCTTCAGTAAAAGCCCTCTTACGTAAAGCTCAGCAATGCACAGCAAATACCATTTATTCAGTCTGCTCTCTTTCTAGACTTTGTGATTTTGCATCAGCTGTAAAGTCAAATATGAGCAGTTTGCACACACCACCGTACATTTGCTTGTTTATGCTTATTAAAAGTGACTCATATTCTTTACCTAGCAGCTTCCAGCAAATCATGTGTTTGAGTCTGAGGACCAAGTAGAGCTGAAACTCGAAACTCTCTCAGCATTACAACCTGTCGTTACACACACATTTCCCAAACTTCATGCCACTCTTCCCTACTGTTTCTCATCTGCAGCATAATTTTTCTCGCCATCTCACCTATTTTCACCCCAAAGCTCCATCACATCCTGCTTTTCTGTCCTCTCCTCCCTGCCTCACACACACACACACACACACACACACACACACACACTCTTTCATGCTGTGTGTCAGACAGAAGGCCATCCCTCCTGCTGTATGCTAATAGCCACGTTGTTACAGTAGCAGTTGGCTGCTCTCTCTCTCTCTCTCTCTCTCTCTCTCTCTCTCTCTCTCTCTCTTTCTCTCTCTCTCTCACACACACACTCTCACACACACACACACACACACACACACACAGAGTCAAATATACAAACACACACTGTAGAAATGGAGGTGTGTGTAGCTCTGAGGATTAGAATACAATCTGGTGCTGGGGTCTAACCTGTGAGAGAGAGAGGGATGGGGGATGGGCGTCCTTTCACCCTTCCTGTTCTGCCTCTCCCCTTTTCTCTCCATCTTTTCCTCTCTTCCATGTTCTCTCTCTCTCTCTCTCTATCTCTCTCTCTCTCTCTCCATGCACTTTATCTCCTTCCCACCCTGGCATTTAACTCTCTACCTTTCTGTCCATCTGTCTACTCCCCTATCCCCTTCCCTCGCTCTACCTTGTTTTAATACTCCAACTGCTCTCCCTCATCTGTTTGCTGTAAAATCAGTCCTACTCTCTTCCCCATCTGTGACCTCTGATCTGTCAGTCTTTTTATTTTGTTTTTCCCTCTCGTACTCAGTTTTCTGCTCATGATGACAGTAGCTCCACTGCTCAGATAAGAGACCAAGAATCTACACTCTGGCAATCAAGCCCTTCTCTTCTTGAGCAGAAAAAGCCAGAGAAGGACGAATGACTTGTTGCTGTTCAGTCTTTCGCTGCCTTTTCATGGAAAGAAAGGATTCATGCCTTCGCTTTAATATAAATGAAGCCCAGGGTGCTGCTTCAGTCTGTTTCAGTCAGTGTCCTCAGTCAGTGAATCACAGTGAGAGTTTTAGAGAATGGGATGCTGCCCATGGCGTGATGAAGTTTAATTTGGAAAGAATGTCATTATTGATTTAACTGTCCCGTGTTCAGTCTGTGTGGACACACACCAGCTGCTGTCGAAGTTCATGTAGCTTAGAAATCAAGCTGAAACCCCACAATATACTCACACATGGCAAAATACATCCGCCTTAATAAATGATTCAGCCTCATATGAAAAAATGCTGCCAGTGGGAAGAAAAAAATCAATTTGTTTACCTTGCAGTTTTTCTCAGGATATCCAGTAATGATTGCTGGTATGATGTACAAGACAGTCAAAGTCCCTGTTTTAAGAAGCAGATGCACATGCCTCACGTTTGCATCACCTCACTATTTTGGCAGATTTGTTTGGCCTGTTTTGATAATATAAAACTTTCATAAAGTAAAAGGTCTCATGAGGAGACTAACTGGCTTAATGCTGAGATCAGATTACACAATAACAGTGCAATAATGGCCCGAACCTGTTGGGGGTCGGGGATAGCAATTAGCATCGGGTGTTACAGTTGCTCTTGTTGTAGTACAGTGGTTGATAACTGACAACAGCACTTGGTGACGCCTCGTAATATCCTAATAAAATAACTATTACGTCAGAAAACTGTGCTTTTCAGTGTACTGTCCACCTGTGAACATAGTTAAGAGGAAGAGGAATTATGTTGAATTTAATTTCAGTGAAACTCTTCACTGTCACCATCAGGTCAGGAGCATTTCGCCAAATTAATCACACTTGTGGGTGTGACATCACCCTCAGAAAGCTCTATGCATGCTGCACACCAACACAGTCACCCTCTTTGTCTTTCTGCTGGTGATCACCTCATCTGACAAAAAGACTCAAAAGACAAAAACTTTGTGTAATCTCATCCCGCCATTAGATGAGAGATTTCTTTCGCAGTGTTTTATTGGCATTTAGCAGCCGTTTTTAGGGAGTGATGTGTTACAGACTACAAGGCTTTCAGTATGTGCATTCATTGCCTTCAAAACAGGGACCTGGACAAGAGAAAAGGTCTGCATGTGAATTGTCCAGAAAAAGTGGTGACCCTGACTTGTCTTGTATGCAGTGATGTGGCTGCGTGTTGCTGTTGAGCACAAAGACTGTGGAGAATTTCAACTTGCTCCCAAGCCAGCAAAAACCCTCAAAAAGAAAGAAATCTGTCAGAATTCTGCAGGAACTTTCATTAGATTCAGTGTTCAAGTTATGTATTTAAAGGGCCACTCCACCAGTTTTACACATGAAGCTCAGTTTACTCGTCATGGGGTGTTTTTACAGGCCGTTGCTTTGGAGGAGCTTCCTGAAGTGCAAGAAAACAACCTTGACGATGTCAGCTTGGTTTTCTCGGCTTATCTTGAAGACTAAACATTATAACAGGAAGTCTGTGTTACGAACTGTGGCATTGAGTTTGAAAGGCATGTGTGTTTACCAGGCAGGGGAAGTCTAATGAAAGATGCTAATGAGTCGAATCATGGGAAATGCAGGATCCAGCATTTGTGGAGCTCGGCCTATTAAAAGTCAGCGTATCCCGGCTTCAACCTCTCTCTTGCGAGTCTCCCAACTTTGTGGAAGTGCAATACTTAATCGCTTGAGCACCACTTTAAATCTGTGCTTGATTCGTTATGGAGCTGTACCGACGCCTCTTTTCTGTGAGGAGGCTACATGACGCAACTCATTGCAAGCAGACATTTGCATCTCACTTGAAGTAAATATGTTTTCCTCCAGGGTCTGGCAAATAATGTGAACCAACATCACACGGATATAAAAAGGACAAGAAAGACATTTTATTGGCGAGATCTGTGGCCGAGCAGCATTGTCAACAGGCGAGTAAACTACTAAATTGCTGCCAAATTGCGATGTCCACTGCCGTCCACACCAATTACAGAGCAAACCATGCCATCCAACAGTTCTATAGCCTGTGCAATCAATGAAATTGCCTGCTGGCAAAACACAGCAGGACAGATGTGGGTGATGTGAGTGGGGTGAGCTGTACTAGAAAGAGACCATTCCAGGGATGTCAGAGGATGTACAGTAAATATGGGAGGGATTTATAGGTTAGTGGCAGACCTGCTGTGATGTGGAACCTACCCAGAAGATTAGTGCTACAGCAGCCCACCATTTACTGTATATAACTCATAATCTTCATGCATCTGGAGAAAAAGAAATTTGGTTGCTTATTGTTTGTTTTATAGATGATACACTGTTTAATTCAGTTTTATCATGCACATGTTAATCTTCATCTTCACATACATGCTTCTAGCTGTGTGGCTTACATCCACTGTGCAAAGCCAATTGAGCCACAATGTTACCAAATTCCAACAGAGGGATGTATAGCTGTTTATATGTGCATCTGTGTCCCTTTCTGTTAATGAACATCCAGTAAAAGCTGTCGGATCAGTGTATGTGTTTGTCTGTGTGTGTGTGTGTGTGTGTGTGTGTGAGTGTGTATGATGGTGTTGCATCCAGAGCTCCACCCAAGCCCGGCGTGCCACCTCAAATCATATGCGAGAAAAGACGGGAGCCATCAGATGAATTAAAAT
Source organism: Heniochus monoceros (assembly GCA_029783685.1). NCBI lineage: Eukaryota > Metazoa > Chordata > Actinopteri > Chaetodontiformes > Chaetodontidae > Heniochus > Heniochus monoceros. The sequence goes on from JAPZEA010000010.1 coordinate 8,368,230, forward strand.
CTGACGCTCCTCCTCCTCGCCTCCCTTCTCTCTCTCCGTGTGGGCTTGCGCATCCTCGCCTCGGCCAATCCGGCAGCCGGGTGGAGGAGAGGGTGGGGGTGGCAGCGGGAAGGGGGAGAAGGAGGGGCAGGACCAGCAGCCTCCGGGGCTGGCCGCCCATCGCTCTTGTCACAGCTGGGAGGGGAGGATGGGAGGGATGGAGGGACAAGGAGGGACGAGGGGGGGTGGAGAGGGAGGAGGTAATCCAATGAGACACAGAGAGGAGAGGCAGTGCGAGGGCAACGCCTCACAGCACCGGGAATCTCTCTCTATCTCCATCTCTCTCTCTCTCTCTCCCCCCTCCTCTGTCTGTGAAGCGTAAAAACCAAAGGACTCTCATCTCCCATTCAGTCTCCCCTGTATGTGGCTGAGGGCTGCTCTCACATTTTAAGCCTCTCTTTCCCCCACTGTTCAAAATTCTCCTTCCTTTTTTTCCCTCATTTCCCCAGCCAAGGGATGCATTTATGACCACACACCAGGATTATTTTTGTCACTCCAGTGTCTTTAGGATCTTCTGCATCTTTTACTGGAGTCATCTTTGTTCTTGTGCTCACAGCTGCTGAGTGTACAGTGGCTGCTAGTGGGGAAATAGGTTAGTGTGCCTGTTCGGTGCCGGGCAGCAGAGGTGATTGAATGTTCTGTGCACGGTGGAGACGGAGAGGAGGGGGATGCCATCCTGGAGGTAGTGCTCTGTAGTCCTGCGACCACTCGGGGAGAAGGTGACTTGGGATGCTGCTGCTGAACTCCGACCTTTAGCGAGAGTGTCGGCGCCGAAATTCAGGACAGACAAAGGAAAAAGCAACGTTTCTTTCCCACGTTTTTGCAGTCGCCAAACAGGGCTGACCTGTGTGCCTGCTGCGTGTGGACACCATGGACATCAACCTTCAGTCGCACCGATTTTACTTCCCCCAGATCTACTGTGCTGAACCGGGGGCGCAGCCACAGCTCACTGAGTTCAAAGTCAGGTAGGCTTCCAAGGGTGGACCCATCAATAGATGATCCATCACTGACTCCTGAATGGTCGAGACACCCAGCTCTGATGTCACCATTTGCTTTTGTCCATATCAGGTGCCTTTTAGATCCACCCAAAATCTAGCTAGAGCATCATGACTGTCTTTTACAACAGATCCCCAGCTGCTGCTGCTGCACATGAAGCGTTTCTGTGTATGATGAGTGCTGCTGTGAGTGGCTGGTTGCCATTGCAGGGGGATGGGGCTGCATGCTAATGTGTTAGCTAGCTGTGCAGAAAAGTGTTAGGCTCCTGGGAGAAGCAGAGGGCATTGATGGCCTGTGGATGAGCTTGCCAAGTTTGGACAGAGGGGGTGACAGTGCAGCAGTTGTGTTATATTTGCCATCCAGGGCCCTGCGGCCGCTGTAGCCCTCTTGTTGGCCGCCTCTGTGGCTCTTTTGTTCTCTCTGTTTACGCCTCTCTCTTTCTTTTTCTGCTACTCTTCCTCTCTGATCAGCGCTGAAGTGCTCTGGGTGGCTTGTTGCATCCACAGCCGACGCCTGCCGTCATGGTTGCAGAGCGCTCGAAGACGCATGCTCAGATAAGCAACAGCTTCCCTGCTCTTTGTCTTGTTGAGATGTAATTTTGCCGGATGGAGCTGTTGCACTCAGGCGTGCAAGAAGTCAGACCTGATCCTGTGTGACATCCACATAAGAAAATATTTGTCTTTTCACGCCAATGAATAACACATTCACAGTTATTTTTAGCTTCTTTTTAGCCATCTGGTCTTCTATCCGTCACCATCCATACATCTGTCCTGGCATTCACGTTTTGAGATGTCCCTGTAATCTTGTGTGCGATACGTTTGACGATTCCTCCTCTAACAGCTCTGATTAGTGCAGCTTTAAGGGACTCAGCCAGAGTTTTGCCCCACTAAGCAGCTTTCTGTTAGGCCAGTGCTCCAGGCTGGGGCAGCTTTATGGGGCTACAGCGTGTCGCTATCACGGCCTGGCCGAGCTCCCTGATGTCTCCACGGGAGTCTGAGGGCGTTCACAGCCGGGGTGGCATCACCAGGAGAAAGAGAGAGAGAAGGGAAGACATGGGGTGTGGGCTCTGCCAGGTGAGCCACTGCGGAGCCCATTACCTGCTGTTTTAAACCCTGCTTAGTATTTCACTTTATGGCCAGAATGGTAATTTGTAAGTAAGTGTTTAAGTGTTTCAAGCCCAATAAACAATTAAACACGTTTGATACACTGCGGTCTCACCACAGTGACCTTCTGTAAAATGTCCACATCAGCAAACATCAGGAAATGTCAGCAGATATCAGCGATATCATGTGTCGGTGTAGACTGCAGCCTTAATGAAAAAACAAACAAACTATAGTCTCGCACATTTCCGGGTGTGCCTCACACCTCTCCTCTTCTTCACTGGAGGAGGGAGTCGTCAGGGAGGCAGACACACAAACCCTGTGTGCGTTTGCACAGATTAAAGAGAGTTAAAGTGTGATGTGTTTCCACAAAACCAATTCAGGCCCTTCAGCAATATTAATGTTTCACAAATCAGATTTTATGCAATGAGTACTACTTAAGGACAGCAGAGAGAGGTTTCACTGAAAATACATAGCAAATAAACACATTTCTGGGCAGATTAATCACTCATCCAGTCATATTTTTCCTCGCTGTTGAGGTTAGTTCAGCACACTGTAAATGGACACAGCTACACAGCAGCGTCAGTCACCCTGTTATTAGCAAGGTGAGCTCATTAGAGCTGATGGAGAGGGAAGAAGAAGAAGAAGAAGAAGAAGAGGAGAGATTGGAGATAGGAAAATGTGAAATCAAGAGAGAGAGGAAAAGAGAGAGGCAGGGGAGGGAAACGAGATGAGAGGAGGAGAAAATAAGAGAGCAGGAGAGAGAGGGGGGATGGTGAGAAAAGCAAAGCTAAGCAAAAGGAAGAGAGAGTGGATTGTAAATGTGAGCGGGAACGAGTCAGACGGAGGGGGGTGGAATTAGAGGAGAAAGGAGTGACTGTGGAGAAAAAAATGAAAATATGTATGATGATGGTTTTTGGTGAGGTTTTGGTGTGGCACACGCCTTGGAAAAACCTTCGCAAGGGATGCTGGGATATTTGCGCCAGCCTGGGCTCCATGGTGACCGAAGTAGTCTTTGCCACAGTATAGCCAGATAACCATGACAACCAGTGCTGGCCAATCCGTGGGAGCACACAGACACGTACAGCGCACGTATGCACAGAAACACACACACATACAGAGAGAGACCTTCGGCTTCAGAGCCTCCTCAGGCTCCAAGCAGAAACCTTAATGTGTTGTGTGTGATTGTGTCCGTGCAATGATATTTATTCAAGAAAAGTTTCTAAAGCAGTTCAGAAACAACCCAATATTAGTTGCTTTTCAGTCACTAAAGTGGCATTTGTTGTTGGCCTCATGTCTTATTTACACTGACAAAAACAGCTATAAAAAAACCCTTAAATATTTAAAACCCTACATATTTTCTTTCTGTGTCAAACAGAGAGGCATAAATGAGTGTTACAGTATCACAGTATCAAATCACATCTCCTGTTGTTTTAAGCTCATTTTAACCACTGCTGAAGCTTTTGATGCAACTTCAGCGCACATTAACAATAGATAATTGAACTAGCGCGATGTTTGCAGGGACAACCACAAAAAAAGAATCAAGAAGGCTAAAGCTAAAGCTGTTTCTTTCAGTTGTCAGCTGACACTGTCCTCATGGGAAAACAACAGCGTTGGTTATATGTTCAAATATCTAAAAGGACATGTCTTACATTTCATAACTGACAAGGACTTCTTGTGTCCATGTGATTTAGGACTTTTCTGTCCCAGAAGCAGAAGCTGCGTGATAGCTTGACAGCCATTGATGGTTTCATCTAAAGGACCAGGGTGTAAGATTTAGGGGGCTTCTATTAGCAGAATGTGGCAGAAATGGAATATAGTAGTTCTGAGGATGTTTTCATTGGTGTGTAATCACATGAAAATAAGAATCACTGTGTTTTTCTTACCTTAGAATGAGCTCTTTATATCTACAGAGGGGCCGATCCTCTTCCACAGAGCACGCCATGTTTCTACAGTAGCCGAGAATGGACAAACCACACACTCTTGAGCGCGTCTTTCACGTTTTTAGCAGCCACCGTAGGGCTGATGAGGCAATGGGTGTTCAGTTGGTTGCAACCTCACTACTAGATCCTACTAAATCCTGCACACTGGACCTTTAACCATGACTGCGATCTTTCCTTAACCCTACCCAAGTCGTCCTTTTTTGAACCAGTCATTTTTTTCATCTTAACCAAGTAGCTTTCATAAGCATATCTTAACAGTAGCAGTGGAAGAGCAGAAAATGTTTTTGTAAGGGTCATATAGGAATGTATTGATGAACAGTGCTGCACTGGGCTCAGATGTGAAGAAGCTCATCTTGTCTGGTTTGGAGGCAGTTTTTTGTCTTTTAGTTTGGAGGACTTCAGCCAGAGGTAGGGTTGAGTTTTCAAGGGACAATGCCAGTAATATTCCAGGTTACTTAACATTCACTTACCTCAACATACCCTGTGTTAAACAACAGGGAGATAAGGTTCCTTTTGCATTACTTCCAAAAGACGACGAAGGGTTGGTTGCTTAAAATCTGAAGTTTTAACTGTCTGCTTGTATTACTTTGTCTCTCTGACCACCACTCCTGTCATAAATAGGATTTCAGTTACACGAGCTGATTCTCCCCCTCAGCTCACTCACTTCTTATTCACCTTGAAAGCCTTTTACTTAAATCCAATAGCTGCTGTAATGCATGTTATTGCTTGAGGATTATGCCTTGTGCTGATGGAAGGGCTTTCTCTTTTTCAGGATTCCCAGAGGAAACCGAATGTCTGTGTTATTCCCTCAGTTCACCGCACATGCATGGCAAACATAAGGAAGCACTTCCGGAAATCTGCGAAGCATTCTGGGTCATTGAATCCACTGGCCGATGATTTGTGGCACAAATAGGAGCCGCATTTAAACCACACGCACGCTGGCGCTGTGTATGTTTCAAAAGAGGACGAGTCGGCCAATTACAGCTGCCTGTGAGTGTGTTTTACGCAGACCGTCAGGTCCGACTGTAGTGTGCAATGGAGAGCACTTAACCTAATGGCCTTCAGCAAACACTCAACTGTAAAATAGATCACATGTAAACATGTGTGCGCTGTGTGTGTGTGTGTGTGTGTTTTGTGTGTGAGGCTCCACAGTAAGTAGCAGCAGTTAAATGGCATCATGGGGGAGAGACAGCACAGCCTCAGGGCATCTCCACAGCTTCCTTTTCTCCTTCCCTTCACTCTCTCCTTCCTCCTTCTGTGCTTCCAGGGCTCAGGAAGCGTCTCTTTTAGACAATCTGAGCGTTAATGCTCAAGCCGTGCTCTCACCTACAGTCTCCTCTCTGCTGGGAAATTTTTTCCCCTCCGCCAAATGGAGACGCATGCATTTTTTAAAGCCACCCCCGCTCTTCGCTGCGCTCCCGATCTTCTGTATCACTCTGCCTCCTTGGATTTATCTTTCTGCCTCTGTCTTAATTTCTCCCTTCCTCCTCGTCTCTCTTCACTTTATCTCTCTATCTATCTTTCCCCTTGAACTCTTTCTTATTTTAGCTTTCTCTTCCTCTCAGCATGGGGCCCAACAATTTGACTCGCCGGCTCACGCCTGGGTTGATTGGGAGAACGATTGACCTCCCTACGTGCATGCACACACTCACCAGTGGACGCAGACAAAGTTTACAGTTTCTGATATGTCTTCTCTCTTTCTCTGTCTCATTTACTGTCCGTCTTTCTTTCATTCTGTCATACCCTATCTTTGCTTCTCGCCCACTGTTTTTCTCTCCTTTTTCTCTTCTTCTGCCCCATCGGCGGCCCAATTTCAGCA
>JAPZEA010000010.1:8430923-8443128 GCA_029783685.1 Heniochus monoceros
GTGCACTGCACAAATCTGGCCTTTATGGAAGAGTGGCAAGAAGAAAGCCATTGTTAAAAGAAAACCATAAGAAGTCCCGTTTGCAGTTTGCCAGAAGCCATGTGGGGGACACAGCAAACATGTGGAAGAAGGTGCTCTGGTCAGATGAGACCAAAATTGAACCTTTTGGCCTAAATGCAAAACGCTATGTGTGGCGGAAAACTAACACTGCACATCACCCTGAACACACCATCCCCACTGTCAAACATGGTGGTGGCAGCATCATGCTCTGGGGGTGCTTCTCTTCAGCAGGGACAGGGAAGATGGTCAGAGTTGATGGGAAGATGGATGGAGCCAAATACAGGGCAATCTTGGAAGAAAACCTGTTGGAGTCTGCAAAAGACTTGAGACTGGGGCGGAGGTTCACCTTCCAGCAGGACAACGACCCTAAACATAAAGCCAGGGCTACAATGGAATGGTTTAAAACAAAACATATTCATGTGTTAGAATGGCCCAGTCAAAGTCCAGACCTAAATCCAATCGAGAATCTGTGGCAAGATCTGAAAACTGCCGTTCACAAACGCTCTCCATCTAATCTGACTGAGCTTGAGCTGTTTTGCAAAGAAGAATGGGCAAAAATTTCAGTCTCTAGATGTGCAAAGCTGGTAGAGACATACCCCAAAAGACCTGCAGCTGTAATTGCAGCAAAAGGCGGTTCCACAAAGTATTGACACAGGGGGGCTGAATACTTTTGCACACCGCACTTTTCAGTTTTTTATTTGTAAAAAAAATTTAAAATCATGTATAATTTTTTTCTACTACACAATTGTGCGCCACTTTGTTGGTCTTTCACATAAAATAAAATAAATAAATATATAAAATATATTTGTTTGTGGTCGTAATGTGACAAAATGTTTAGAAGTTCAAGGGGGCTGAATACTGTTGCAAGCCACTGTACATTGTACTTGATGTTAGAGCTAATTTTAAGTAGTTAAACCCACAACAGTGTGTCATATTTTTTGTTTTACATTGTATAACTTTCTCCAACTCATTAAAGAAAAATCTGAAAGTCTTATTTGGGTCATTAAACTCAGATTTTAATGAGCAGTTTTATAATCTGGCACCTTATTTTTAGCAAGTGTCAAACATGTAGGTGTTATTTATGATTACAATTTTGCTTTTGATTATTTCTTGTCAACATTATATCGTTCAAAAACTGCATCTTACTTTTTATCATTCTCTGACTTGGAGAAAGTGCTTTCAAGAAAGATCATATAACCCTTAAAGTAGCCTCTATGGACTGACTTCCAGTTGATTTCAGAATTGACTTTAAAGTTTTACTCATTATTTTTATAGCACTCCACAGTATGACTATAGCATACAATTGTGAACTTTTGAATCCATACTGTATGTACTCACAGTCAACCCCAAATTTGTTTTGCTCTCATTTGCATCATTTTATGGATCAACAATATAATGATTGCATGTTTTGTATGGAAAACAAACCGTAAAGTCACCAGAAGCTTGTAGCATAATATTTCAGAACAAGTATACAGTATACAAGTATAAAGTAAATATTGAAATACTTAATGTATGCTAATACCCCTGTCCCGACCCCTGCAATGTGATACTGATTGAAGGTACTGAGTATGGGGAGATGGTCAAGCTGCATCCAAACAAGCCAAAGAGAGAGGTTCTACCTCTCAAACTGTATTCTATGTACCATATAATGTTACATGACCATGACATTGTTCAGCGACCCACATTAAGACAAAATAATGAATGGTTTGTTTTGACAGCTCTCATTTTTACTCTCATTACTGTCACTGTGCAGTTCCATTGCTCGTTCATTCTCTTTACATCACTTGTTTAAGTATTTGTAAATACAAGTGCACAAAGTCAGAAATTCATTGGTCATGTTTAGAGGACGATGTCCGTGAGTTGTGATCACAGTACAAACAGTGAGGCTGGGAAAAGGGCCTGAGAGGACACAAACAGCATTCAGACAGGATGTGGATCAAGCACTAATCTCACAGACAGCCAATCAATCTTTAGTTTCAGCGATAGAATAAAGAGAATCTTTTCAAATTTGTCAAAGCACAATGTTTACTTGAGTAAACAGAAGGAGTTAGAGAGAGAGAGAGAGAGAGAGAGTGAGAGAGAGAGAGAGAGAGAGAGAGAGAGAGAGAGAGAGAGAGAAACAATCCATCTCCAGAAAACTTAAATATAAACTGAAGACAACCCTAATCCTGTAACCCTTTCTAAATCACACCTGATCTCTTGTCTTCATTAAAGGTTTTACTGAAAGCTTTTCTCCCACACTGTGACTGGTCAACTGTTCAGCTGTAGCCAATGAGTCAACATCACAAATCATATTGCTAGGTTGAATTGCAGTTTTTTTTACACCTGGGTTCACTTTTTCAAAACTGCCCACACAGTCAGCACAACAGAAGTCAATGAGGACAGAACTGTAGCTCACTTTGCATTGCTTTGACACAAATAACCTGAACACGTATTTTAAAATTAATGAACTGTTTACTCACTCAAACTCAACCACTCCATTTTGCATGTTTACACACTACATACAGCTAAAAACATAGCACAAACTTGAATGTGAATTCAGATTCCTTGATGACCTTTATGAAAGAAAAATCCAGACCGCTTTGGAATTGCATGGGACAATGTGGCGTTTCTTCCACTCACAGTGGTTTACAGCAGATCCCAGGATGATGTCACTTTTCCTTCCACCTTACTCTCCTTTCCTCAACCCCACAGAGGAATTATTTTCCTCATGGAGGTGGAAAGGATGTAACCACCAGCCACATGATCAGATGTCCCTCTGTGACACAGTGACTGCTGGCTGTCTGGACGTATCTGCAGACGACCGCCAGGGATGGATCCGGCATTAAAAAGACTGTTTGAGTTTTGACAAAATGAACTTGCTATAGAGAAAAGTGAGTTAGCAAATGTAAAAAGTCATAAATAATTACATAAGACATTGTGAAATAATAATCAAATAAATAAAAACAGTCACAACTTTGGGTATCCATATGTGGCATGACTGCTGTGACATATTTGAAAGTATTACGAAACTGCTTTTCATACCAAACCAACAACCACAGCAGCAGAAGTGAATGCTCAATGCAAGAGCAATGACAAGGGCTGGATGTCATCTCTATTTAAGAAGGGAAAGCCATGAGAGCCCTCCCTTTATTTTTTCCTCCTTAGTCTGACATAGTGGGAGATACTAAGACACTGAGTGACATTAGTGTGGCATTCTGTGCCTTGAGTGAATAACCAATCAGATGCCCTGGACACATAATGCCGTTGTCTGTGAAGTTAATATGTTGAAAGATGTCAAATTAAGCAGCAGTATGCGGCATGCTGTTGCTGGAGAGTTTATGCATTGGACACTGATAACGACAATCCAATACGCATAACAAGGTGTAACGTATCTAAAATCCTTAGGCTTGTTCAGGTGGAAAGCACTCTGGTCATACATCAGAAATACATCAAAGGCATCACAGTTTGTGACCCCCTCTAAGTACTATGGTACCATTTGGTAACAGCTAAAATAAAAATAAAAAAAAGAAAAGCAAAATAAAGTAGGTGATAAAGTATTGTAAAAACATTAACAGTGGCAATATAGCTGAAATTCCCAAACAGGTCACAGAATCTGATTATTAATGATCTGTATGACAGACACGCATATTTGTGCGGGTGGTGCGTGAGTGCATGTGTGGAGAGCAACACAAATTTCATTGTAAAATATGCAACACTGGTAGGTGCACAGGTTCTATACCAAGATGACAGCCAACAGTTTTATTTCGTTGTTTGGGTAAATCACTGAACTGATGTTGACCTCATTTACACTGAGTCGTTTCATGCATCCGATGTATCCAAGAAGCGTTGTGTATGGACTGAAATCTGATTTTTTCAACTGCCTCCATCCAATCCATGATCTACCTCCTCTATCCTTGTGACAACAGTAGCTAAAGTTAAACTAAAATGACAACTAAACTAGTCACTGTTCTATGTCTTATAAAGCAATAAGACATAACAGCTTTAGTGATTTCAACACATACAAGCCACACTGAGCTGCTGTAATGTTTATCCTATCCTTGATCAGTTGAACCACTCAGTGATCTGTGTGGGTGGGAGAGCATTGGTCTTTATGGGTGAGGGAGCGCAGTGAATTAGAGCCTGTAAAGATGATTAAACACTTCATAAAATGATTCATTCATGTGTTTGTGTTTGCTATGCATAGTTGTTTGCTAGTGCTAGCTAAACAGTTCTTGTTGTAACCAAACTGCTAAAGCGCAGAAGTTCTTCCTCTGGTGTTTTTGTCAGTTAATAAACAGCTTCAGGGTATTACCACCTCCTTCTGGACTGAAGGAGGGTCGACCCTGAAGAAAGTCAGATTGCAATCAGATTTGTGATCTAACAAACAAAGCCAGCACGAAATTCTTTCTTTCCACCAAACCACACACGTACTATTTACCCAAACAAAACTCTTATGCAGAAATAACATATTAGCCAAGCATGTGCATGCAGCTTCATCAGAATGTAACACTTCATAAAGAGAATAAGCCAGGCAGCATGCACTTTATTTTGGGCAGCTTTTTCCAGCCACATTGCAGTGAGGTTGGTTAACTCATGTTTTGATGTCACAGTTGCAAAATGTAAATATAATTTTCTTTAAATAAAACCTACCTTGCTGATATGTGAACATGCCAAACTTGTATCCTCAGGCATCCATATTACAAGACTTAATGAGACAAAACCTGACCTAGTACAACACTGTGAAATTGTTTGTGGTACCCAATGGACAATAACACTGGTCCGGTATCTGAATTGCCAGATATTAGCCTCATACACTACATTGTATGAGGAGGACTGTCTACCTTTACATGACACCAGAACATTGTGCTGGTGAAGGATGACTTTGGCTTGGTATTTCACAGATCTGATGTGGTGGTGGACACTTGTTCCCAAGTGTTTTATTACAGGTGAGGTTTAGTCAATATACTCATCTGTGATATCTCTTTCGTCTCTTCTTCGTTTAATTGTGGTATGTTTTAGTCCTGCAGAGATGTGAGCTGCTGATAAATGGACTGTGGAGTCATAATTAAATGTTGTCATGACTCTCCTTAAAGCACATTTCAATATCAAGGAGTGCTGCAAAGTTATGTGTAGCGGTGCCTAATATGTGGAAACTTTAGTATCTATTTTTGGTGTGTGTGTGTGTGCATCGGGGGAGTATACGAAAGCTGAGGTGTACGCAAGTGTGTCCATGTTGGTGTGCCAACCTTCTGCTCTGACTCTGAATGGCACGGCCTCTGGATGTGCAATGAGGCGGAGAGGACCTGCTACTTCCAGACTCGAATGGCGCTGAAGACGTGATATTGATTCACTCTGCAGAGATGGGGCTTTTTTCGCTGCTTAAAACTCAGCCAAACGTGAAGAGAATGGTTGCAACGGTAATCCCTACAAAATTCGTTCTGTGAGGACAAAAGGACAGCCCCTCGCTGGTGAGACAGGGCAGGAAATATCTGTTGCTGTCTCCCTAATTTGCATTTAATTATGGTTGTTCCATGGAGATTTGCATAACAGGTTGCACTCATCAGGTACATGAACAAATAAGTAGATAATCAATCAATGCATTCATCAATCATGCACTTCATCTTTAAATGTCACACCCCCAGAAAATCATTATCCTCCAGGTTGGGCTGTTCATTATAGTGAGGCGACTTGGGAGGGCCACAGATAAACAAGAAAACAGTTAATCTACTGATGCATTAACAATAATCTCCTTCTTAGTCAATCAAATGTTCGTTTACTACCTCTGAGCAGGTCTTTTCACCCTCAGAGAACAGAACAGACTGACAGCACACACCCACACACGCACACCAGTGGGTGGATTTGTGCCTAATAGAGGTAGCTCACTACACAACAACCCCCAGCAATGGAGACAGACGTTCACGCGCAGCAGCAGCACACCGTAGGAGAGGATATCTGTGCTCTCCCTGGGGCAGCATTCAGCAGGAAAAGCCTTATGCAGCATACTGCATGCCAATCGTCCAGTGAGGTCATGGGGGATATGTTTTCAGATGGTCTAACTTATGCTGGAGCTCATGTGAGAAAGCCTCTGCAATCCACGTCTGGGCAGGGAGTCAGGGAAAGCAGCCCTGCAAGAGGAAGTTAATGAGATGAAGTCTGCTTGGTGTGCCTCCACGCAGGTCGACGCGATGGCACATGGCAGCGTCTCGGCAGTGCCTCACCTGGGTTGCTCTGGGAAGTAGCAGCTGGACGTTGGCTCCTGCCAAAAATAAGCTCTGTTGTGTCAAGGAGGTAAACTGATGCTGCAACATGATGGTAAAATGGTATCGACAAAGCAGTGAAAAGGGTCCTCAGCCCGCCTGCTTTATGAGACCAAATGGAGCTGCTGCGCCTGCTGGAGTGGCTCATATTTTGACTGAGCTGGTAGAAATTCCATTTTGTCGGGTTAATGTTCGTTGTAGCCCGAGCCCAAACATCCTGACCAAACACTAATGCTGTTACGGGCCGTCTAACCAACACATCTGTGTTTGTGAACGTGGGTATGTGCTGTGACACCATTTTCCTACAGAGTGTGCCAATGTTAGAATGCGATAGCTCTTGGGTGACAGCCTTGATGCCATGGCAACACAGAAAACGTCAGTTTTGGGTGAGATGTAATCAGTGGCTCATTTTCACATCACCTAATAATATTTAGAACAAAGAATACAAGACAGAACAGAACAAAAGAATTGAGGTTCTGGTTGCAGGCCAGAGCAGACTCATTGTACCATTTATGACCCTGTCGTGATGAGAAGATTGTACTCTCAGCTAATTTCGTATTGGATTCGGTGTTTGGAGTGACTGAATCATGACTGTTTTTCCAGTCTTGCGCGGAATAAAAAACCTAAATGACTTGATGTGGAACTCTGAAGTAGCTGAAATTATTTTTCAATCAGACAAGCTTGTGTGGGAATGTGTGTATGCATGCATGCGCGTGTGTGTATGTGTGTGCATGTGTGCCAGGGGGGTAGCATACTAAGCAGACCCCACTGCATCAATAGAAGTGCTGTTCATCAGCATTTACAACTTGCCCCTGTAATTCCAAGTGTTTTCCTTCACACACTATCACAGGAAATTCAGCGATACCTTGATATGCCGGATAGCTCCTGACTGGAGCAGCGGTCCAACAAATAAACAAACAAACACAGAAAACACTCCTTTTAGATGCTGCCTTGCATTAAATCAGGAACGGCCCAAATTTAAATGCTGATCACTGACTTTGGATCTTAATTCTTGCACCGTTGTGACGTGCCCTGATGTGAGGGGGCTTATGACCAGGGATTTTCTTCCGAAGAGAGGAATGCAGAATCTGTGAACACCACCTCTGAATATCAATATGGCCTCTGCAAGTGAATATTCTCCACAGTATGGGCCCGCAGGTCTGTAGACTTTGAAATATGCCAATTCCCAAGTGCAATTTCGGGTGCAGGAAGTATAAGAAAAAGTAAAATTCTGATCTCTCTTTGTGACAATGCTATGCTCTGTTACATGGGCGTTTCTTCATGTTACGGTCTAAATGTGGGGGGAATAGGGGCAGCCAAAATGAAATCCACAATCTCTGAGCTCATTGACTCATTTCCCCTCTTTCAAAGACCCTCAGGACCCTCAGTTTTCTCTCACACACAGCAACAAAATGGCTAAATAATGCATAATCTTCTCTCTTTATTGTGTTGTGTAATCAAAAAGCAACTCACACACACATGCACAACATGTGGACCAGGTGTGTGTGTGTGGTTTGTGTGTGTGTGTGTGTGTGTGTGTGTGTGTGTGTGTGTGTGTGTGTGTGCGTGTGCGTGTGCGTGCATGCAAGTTTGTGTCAAATAATCTCAGGTGTTTCAAGTCTTAATGAAACACATCTTCAGCCAAAACAAAAGCTTATTTTGTGGTGAGTAAAAATTTGGGTCAGTGAATATAGAGCTGGTCTGCAGAACAGCCTCAGTGTTCAGGAGCCACATATCACTCCCCTGCTATCTGTGAAAGGTAGCAGCACATCAGCTACATCACTGAGTGCATTAACATAGCAGTAAGAGCAAATAGAAGCAGCAAAATGAGGCGTGGGCCCGATTTCACTGGTGTAGCAGTTACAATGGTGCCTCAGGCACTCATGAATAATAAGATACGTGATAACTAACACTCGACACAAGACAAGACCATTATACCTCATCCTTTCTAAAAATCACGAGGGCCATATTTTCACCTGTCTTCATCAGTCACCTGCAACATATTCCCCTGCCCACACACTTATCCCATTATCTATTTCGTTACTTAGGCTAATTTAGACTTTATCACACCTTAATGACTGATGTGCTATTTGCATATGAGCCAGGGTTTAACCACAGCACAGACCAGCTTGCCACAGGATCCTCTGTGCTGATAAAACACAGAATAAATCCAAGAAACATCTCACATCTGAAATCAATCTTATCCTGCACGCATCTGAGAGCGGACTGAATAATGGCCACATTAGGCATGATTCTCAGTTTCACCTGTAGGGAGAAAAATGCCAGCACTGAATGCAGCCAAGTGGACATAAAAACGCTATCTGACGGCGTTCCTTGGCAATTGAGGAGCTTTTCTGACCTTGCGGTACAGGTCCTGGGCTGGTGGGTTACAGCCACAACCCCTGGCACAAGGGAAAATCTGAACCCTTTCAGATGGGTCCTGAGAGAAGTACTTCAAGTCAATATTGCGCCTCTCGAAAGACGTTCCCCAAAAGAGTTCAGAGGCTCCAATTCACACCAATTAGAGCCTATAAAATATTGAATTTACCTTGCAGATGAAACATGAAGCCAAGTCAAAGGGGGGTGGGTTTGAGCTGATTTCCTCCCAGGGGGGCTGAGAGCATTCTGAGAGAGGCTCGCCTAAAATGGGACCGACGGCGCCTCTTAGAGATTATTCAGGTGTCCCGAAACACGCGTCTTGGCTCCTATAACATGTGACGGCCTGCGAAACCAGCGATGCCCTTCAAGAAATCCATGACCAGGAGATAAAGGACGACTCCTCACCGATCGCCTCACACCGGAAAAATGCAACCCAGCGTCCCCCTTTCGAGAAAAACACTGGAAAACGCAACCTGCAGGGTCCCGGTGTGGCTTCGAGGCTGCAGCTGTGCGGGATCGCCTCTACTGCGCATCCGCCCGCATGCACCTCCAGAAGAGAAAACGCCTTTGTAGCGACAGGCTGCTTTTAATATCTACAGCGCTGTGAGTGACTGGTGCCGCGCTGAATTCAGCCAGATGTTCGTATCGCTTTCACGGGGTTTTGCTGGCGACGCAGGGCTCAGTGCGAGTTAATCCAGATTGACTGAAAGGTTGCTGCCATAATATGCACCCCCCCCCCCCCTCTCTCCTTCTGCCCCCGGACTACTGTCAACCACCGACCCGGCTCCATTTCTGACCAGAGGTGCTGTGCTCGGAATGGTAATCAGTGCGCTCCGAGCTGCACAGAGACCATTTGTGTGCACAGACAGATGCAGTGCCTCCCAGCCTATCTCACAGGCAGGCATCATAATTTATTCATGTAGATTGAACTCCACTGCACGAAAATGCAGTTGGCCTATAATATTCTCTGATATTCAGTTTTTTTAAAGCACAGAAATGGTTATCAGATTTAGACGTACAGTGGATGAAAAATGAGTCAGGTATGACCAACAAGAGTGTTATTTAAAATGCATCCATTCCTTTACATGAAACCTTTGGTGCATGCATATATAAAGCGAAATAGCAGCCTATAGCTGAATATCCCTGCATGTTTTACAGAGATTATTGGCAAGAAAGTGTTGAGTTGGCTGAAACTGAAAGCCCTGGCTCCCTGTGGGTCTGCTTGGCACTCCACCCATCACTATCTGATGCAATGATCCTATGGCCTTTAGTGCAAGTTGGCAAAGTAGCCTTTATGTTCATAAGTCTAGAACAGTGCAGCAGCGCAGAAGTCTTCTCGCAGACTCCTCTCGGGGCCTCCTGGCACTTTGAAATAGGTGTTCGTTGTCATCCACAGAATTACCCCGAGGATTTCTACTCCAGATCAATAGCTCCATCCAGTTACAACACATCCACTTGAGATCAATAGGAATAGCCTAAGTGGTTTCAGCAGTTATCCAAAACTGGAACGGCAAGAGTTATTTAAGCTGTTTATCAAAGTGTATGTGTGTGCCCAAAGCAACTGATATAACATGTATGAAAAAGTGCTGCACCCTGTCTCTGATGTGAGATCACTCGGTAGCCAGTAGATGCATTTCAGGGTGATTTTCAGACACATGATTGCTACCTGGCTGCACAAAGCCCTTGCAAAAGAGCTGATTTTTTACCAACCACAACAACAGCAACATACAAGCATTTTGCTGGTGGGAAGTGTTAATGTCAAGGTCTGCATGTGACCCGCTGTGAGTGTCTCATCGGAGTCATCATGTGCTGACAGTTGGTGATATGAAATGACACTGACATGTCTTGGTTTTTGCTGCGCTCCTTTACTGTTGTGATTCATGCCAGGCTCCCGCTCACTGACGCATGCCATCCAGGAACTGCTGGTAGGTGAGGCTGTCCGCCCGCTCACCTGTCGGGCTCTTTTTCTCCAAGAACAGGGCCATGCTGTCCCGTGGAGGGTCAGCGACGCTGCAACTCCACGGGGTCTCTGTGATCCCCAGCAGCTCGCGCACACGAGCAGAGATTACCTGTGGGGGCGCACAGCAGGGTTGAGTCCTTTGATAAGGTATATGTTTACAGTATCTAACCTTTATTTAATAAGGTAGTCCCACTGAGAGTGAGAGTGTCTAGTCTTTCAAGGAGATCTCGCCAAGATTGTGGCATCGTGGGAAGAAAGGTAACAAGGTTACACTCCCATAAACAAATGAATCAAAGGGCTTATATGCTAAACCAATATAAATCTTGACTAAATAGAGCACAGACAATTCTTTACAGTCTGCCTGTCTCAAGATATGTGGTTTGATGCTTCTACGGTAAAGCAGAGCTGAATACATACATCAGCCAATTTAGTTCTGACCTTACTTTACACTTTAACAGTACACAGCATATATGTGATACAGCTGATCTGAGGCGTCTGCTGGAAGTGGTGCTCGCTTACAACACATAACTTTAATTGGATGTCACACTGTTCAAAGAAAGAGTGTTCAAGTGCCAAATGGGATGTGCAATTGAGTTGGCACAGACTAGACAGCAGTTTTCTGGTGTTTACAGTCCATTTAGTGCTTACTGCAGAGCCATTTTGAATACAATTGAGGAGCAACTAAGAATTATGTGTACTATAGGTTAATCTTAACTGCTTTTTTTTATTTTTAATCAATCTATTACTTTACCCTGGCTGTGAATAGTCAAATTATGCAGAAATGCACATGTGACAAGTTGCTGTACCCAAAGTGATGTCTTACACGATGTACGGCAAATGCTTGGTATTTCTCCCTGGTGAATGAGGCTACTTAAATGATCAGTTATCAAAATTAGAATAAATTAGACAAACTAAGAGGTAAGAGTAGGTTATACACACTACAGTAGGTTTAACATCATTATCTTGGTGCCACTCAGCCTGTTGAGACGCCTTTGAACATTGTGTGAGCCTCATCTTTGATATGCAAACATGTTTCCATAATAACATCAGTCCCTTTTGAAGGCTAGAATCAAAACCTTCGAGTTTCCGTCTCTTCTTAATACCTGCATGTCTTTAAAATCTGTGATTCCTAATCTTGGCAAGTAGGTACAATTTACATAAATCAGCTTTCTTCCGGTGATGAAGTTCTCCGTGAAGCATGCCTGCGACAGAAATGAATAATGGGGTCAAAGCATTGAAAAGTGAAATACTATCTTTGAAGCTATGAGGGTCAGTGTTATCTCTGTATAGTCAGGTGAACGTTAACATACTTTGTATTGTGGAAATCCTAAAGACTCAATCCATCTTGCAACATCATGACAACTCCACTGCAGGAACTCCATGTTGCCTGTAAGCATGTTGCCATAGAAACTGTTACCTGCTACTAGGTGTTGAGAAGTGTTTCCTTCACGCATAAAAGCAAATTTTATCCAGACATAAATATGTGTTAAAAAGTGAGTTTCTGCGGGAAGAGTCGGACATTGTAAGGTAACAAGGCTGCGATCCCGTAAGAAAGTTTGTTAAAAGC